>OX439241.1:26093866-26313866 GCA_949319165.1 Sialis lutaria
TACAGCATCTATATGAATGAAAAAAGTACGAGAGGGGCTGTTGTCAAACCCCATTTTCAATATCCGGCTTTAAGGTATAGCAAGTACTTAACATAACAGATTAATATTTAATCTGTTATCGGTATAGGTTGACTTAATGACTAATCTGTAGGGTCAAGTTCCCGTTTACATTTGCCTGTATTTTTGCTTGTAATACCTTAAGTTAAGTACTTGTTATACCTTAAAGCCGGATATTGAAATGGGGTTTGACAACAGCCGCTCTCGTACTTTTTTCATTCTAAATTAATAGCGTTTCACAATTATAATACAGAATATATTTAATAACGAACCAAACATTAAAAGGGAAGATCTTAAATAACATTCAAGTAAGTCGAGCCATATATTTCTTCAGTGTTGGGACCAAATATTCATCAAATTAGAGTTGATACATATTGCATTAGTAAAAAAAAAGTTATTAAATATAAATACAATTAACTATTAAAAATATTAAATTGATAAAATATTATAATCAATATAATGTTTAAGAACTTGTATATAATTCATTTAAATATTTAAATGCTTTTTGTAATATGTATAAATACTTATAAAATAAATGTTGAATTACTTTACGTACGATTTTGTATGATATAACTGTCAGAAATCATTCAATAATAATTAAAATTTGTTTACGTATTATAACAATACCTATAATTTGTGCAATAGACTTTTTGCTACCACTGCTTTACATGTATATTGCGTTGACAACTAAACGATGCGCGCGCATCTTCTTAAATTCATTGCCAACCTAAAGATGTAAAAATATGTCGAGGGGACTATATATTAGATTTTGGCCCAGTTATTTACAAACAAATAAAATCATTTTTTAATATCTTTAAAAAAATATAATTAAAGGTTAATTTCGATGCAATAGTAATCAAAATTAATAAACGACCGTTTATTTTCAAACAGATGATCTCAGTCTGATGCATAGATGCGACACTCTGTTGCATTAACAATGATGGAAAACAGCAGCTTACGGAAGAGCCCCGGGACTGAAATGAAAGCAGTGTTGACAACACCGTTGTTTGACGAAGAAATGACTGTCTGGGCTTCCGAATGCGACGAACAGACACTCAGCACCATGCATTCTGCCGATGCATCAAACAACTCACAACTCTTGCTTATTGCCGTAAGTTCTAAATAAATTTGAATTCATATTAATGTTGTGTTTACGATTCTTTATTTAAAGGTGGAATACGTAAATGATGAGAATATGGGCTTTGATGCACTGAACACATCAGACGGAAGTACTCTTCCTCAAGGGATATCACAACCGTTCATCTACGATGATCAAGTCAGCGCCTTGGACCCCAACATGGGCTCTACGGCTCAGTATTCTCCTGTCTACACTTCAGACAGTACGCAGTACAACCAAAACCCCATCGTACTGCTTCCTAAGACATCGGATGGGAACGATAACATCTCGTTACCCGTAGACGGAATGTATTTTTTAAGACAGGTCGTTTCAAGTCGTCTAAACCAACAGCCAAGTCTGCAGAAAAGCAATATGAAGCGTGAATCGGAATCAGTCGAGTTCCTTATAACTGATCAGAATGGGATTTCGTATACTCGGACTCAAGAAAATCTAGCGGCAAGTCTGACAGATCAAACAGACTTGTCTGGGTTACTGAGTAGCATCGATCAGAGATTGCCCGAAGACAGACTCCTAGATGCGCAGGGTCTAGCTTTAGACTCTAATATGATAGGTCTTGATGAACTCGTACTTATGAAGTCTAATTTAACTAACGATTTACCTCAGGTTGGTATTTTATCATTCTACGATGAATATTTCCAGGATATAACTTCCTATATTTATTTAGGTCGTTCACCACATCGATATCAACATAGAGCCGAGCATAACTGACCCGTTACCGGACACTTTTAAAGAAGTTTGCAACGCAAGCGAGCTCAGTGAGATCTTGAATCAGGAGGACGAACCTCTGCAGAAGATAGATACCGATGAGTACACTGTCAAGATGGAGAGTGCAGATGCTCCGGCACGGAGACAGCCAAAGAGGCAGTTCTTTGGAAGAGACGATCTTTGTGACGATGAGATCATTGATGACGGTACAGAGTTATACAGTATGTTTCAGAAACGGGGATAATTTGGGAGAAAGGCTTATTGATTTTCTTTTTTTTTTATTAAAATTAATTATCGTTTATGTTTCCAGCTGTAAACTGTCCGGACTGCCCTCTAGACGGAACAGACGAGCTAGTGTGTCCCCGGCATCGTGTACAGAGCATCAGCGACAAGCCTGTCCCGTCAAGAGCGCGGGCAACCCTCCCGGCGTCTTACCTGTCAATCAACAAGGTTGGCAATGATGAAAACGGAGAACCAAGTAAGGACTTAGCGGAGCGAGCTAAATACGTTGACATTTCTATAACCCGTGCTACCTGTTACAGTTCAAGGAGTGTTTGCAAGGAAGCTGATACCGAAGAGAACTCAGTTTGGGCCAATAGAAGGTGTGATGGTGCCTCTGAACATTGACAAGAAGTATAATATTGAACTCGTGCTGGAGAGCGACTCGGGGGAAATGTACAGACTTGATGTCAGCGATGAAAGTAAGTCTTTTCTATTATTCTGCTTATTATTTCTAGTACAGTAGAAAATGGTTATAACGACTCAGAATATAAGTCCCGGCTAAATCCCATATAATTGTCTTTTATAATATACCAATATCACTTACAACTAAATACTGCATTTAACGACTTTCTGTTTACAATATTTTCGGAAAACTTTATCAGTTTAATGACGGACGGTCTTTTGTTTCCATTTTTTTTAAATATAGTATTTTTTATATAGGCAATACTCTGCACTTGTGTTATTTAACATTAATTAAAACAATTTGTGTTTTTATGTCATTAATTTTAACGTAAGAATATTATGTCTATATCTTTTAATAATCCGTGATGTTTTATTGTGTTTGACATAATTTGTGCATTTAATTTTTTGTACAATAAAAAATATTGTTTGACATAATACATCATGTTTTGTAGGTTAGGTTTAATTCTAATAAACAGATGTAGATTTCAAATATTCGTATACAGTACATGATTGGTGGAGAGTAACCAATCAGAATTGCACCTTATAATAAACTATGTTTACAGTAAAATAACGTTAAGTGTATGTATTTATTAATCTGTGCTTAAAATTTTGATATTATTTTGACGATATTTTCGCTCTCAGACGGTAAATTTCACAAAGTTTCAGCATACTTATGAAATTTTTAATTTTTCCGATAAATACATTAAAATTGGTTAACGACCTAAAATTCCAGTCCCTTCGATGTATTTATAACCAGTTTCTATTGTAGTTTCTTTTCAAGATAAATATTTTTGCTTCAAACAATTATTATTTTACATAGATATGTCCAACTGGATGAGATTTGTGAGAAAAGCAACGACTGTAAAGAATCAGAATTTGCTTTTGAATCAGATCGGTTCTTCTCTGTATTACATAACAACTTGTAATATTCTACCACGCCAAGAACTCAGGGTAAGTTATAGTCAGGTTAGAAGTATCGATTGTTGTGAGACATTGTTCTATGTTGTTATAGGTCGGATACAGCACTAGTTACGCAGATAAGAGAGAATTAAAGCTTCTAGAACGTGAGGTGACTTCGGTTTGGTCTTGTTTTGAGTGTACGATGACGTTTACACTTTATAAAGATTTGCAGAAACATTTATGTATACATGATAAGGTACAGTTATTGTTTTTAAAACCATTGTTTCTTTGTTAATAATGCTCACAAAATGGTCATTCAAAATACATTTTGTAGTGTGTTATCTCTACTTTTTAAGGTTCCGTAGAAAATTAGGAACCTTTATAGTTTCTCCATGTCCGTTTGTCTTGGTAAATTTTGACATAATAAGATGAAATTTGGTATATGGTCGTAGATTGATGACCCAAAAACAAAAATGATAAGATTTTTGAAAACAAAATTTTTAGACCTCCCCTTCCATAAAATGAAAAGTGTTTTAAAAAAAAAAATTTCACCTATCCCATTGAGTGGGGTGTCGTTAGAAAGGTCTCCTAAAATGCTACAAAAAATGTACCAGGACTTTTTGATTTTAACACTTCAATCACGATGTATTTGCTCTCCGAAGTCATTATAAAAGCATCCCCCCCTCTATTTTCTAAACTATCGATTCAAAAAATCTGAAAAAATTTCAGAATGTAGCTTTTAATTAGTACTTTCAATGAAAATTATAATAAACATTGTCAAAAATATTTTAGGTCCCCCTTTCATAGACTGAAAAGTGAACTCACATTTTTTTCATTTACCCTATTGAGTGGGATGTCATTTGATAGGTTTCCTAAAATGCAATAATAAAAGTCAAATGACTTTTTGATTTTAACCCTTCAGTCACGAAAATCTTGAAATAACTATTTTTTTATAAATCATAGTGAGAATGACACTACGGAACCCTATCATGTGCGTGCCCAACGCACCTTGATTTAAATTCAATTGATTTTATTTTTAAATATGGGGTAAAAATGAATCAAAACCAAAATGAGGATAAAACTTTGTTGAATTATTGTTTAATGGAAGACAATTGTGAAATGGTCTTCTTACTACAAAATGTTTCTTGAATTACTTTTTGAATTAAAGATGTGATGAATTGAATTTTGTATATACTTTAATGAAAGAAAGAAAACCTTTGTTGAGTGTGTATAATAAACTAATATAAAAATATGTATTCATAGAATGATGATAAGAAATTAAAGTCAAAGAAATGTCGAACAAAGAAACGCAATCCGGTGAAGAAAGAAAACGAACCAAATGATGGTAAAGACGTTGATACACCTTCGTCCGATGATTTTGTATCATCTTCAGAGCAAGCCAGTGACCACGATCATTTCATGGCTACAAAAGACACCGACTGGAAGTATTCAGAGTGTAACGTAAAGACTTCGACTGAAGAGTGAGTTGTATTTACTATTTACTCTTGTGTTGATTGTGACTATATATTGGTTTATTCTCCACAGTGTGACGACAGAACAGACAAACCAACCTATCGTAGAACAACAGCAACAACAACAACAGCAGCATTCTTGCAGCTCATGTGATTTAGTGTTTGATGGCAGCGCCTTGCTCGAGTCTCACTTGCTGTTTCACCGGCCTGAGTTGCTGGAGGAAGCCGTCTCTTCGTCGGAGTGGCGTTGCCCTCGCTGCGTAGCTCACTTTGCAAGCCAGTACGCGCTCGTGCTTCATGTTGCAGAGCATGCGGTTGCAGGAGGGAAGCCAAAGAATAAGTGTCCTCTGTGCTATAAGTCGTTTGCAACTGATGAGAGATTGGAGGTGAGTTACTGTTCCCAGAACTTTTTTTTACGATGTTTGGGATGTATAATCTGAGGTAGAAATAATATATATCTAAATGAAATATATGAAAGATCGAAATTCAATTATGAATTATTTATTTTAAATGTTTGTAGGAAAGTCAAATTCGTTTTTAAACTACATAAACAATATTAGTACTTATGTTTAAAACCTTATTTCGTATTTTAACTGTTATTGTAGTTAGAAAAATTAATATATTTGTTAATAATATTAAAAATTTGGTTTGTTGTCAGAAATAAAAAACCCCAAATATTTAATTATTATAAATGACTTGATAAATGAAAATACTATTAAATAATACAAGAAATATTATTAAATAACACTCTTTAGAGAACATAAATGCAATGAAAATGATAATATAAGTCGTTTGCATGCATAAATATATTAAATAAATATAACAATTAAAAGTACAAGACGTGGCAACGTAATTGCAATCTGATTGGTTCAATTCAAACTGTCATTATTTTAGTATTGAGTGCGTTGTTGCCAATTCATCACTTTTACTTTTTATAATGTTTTCTTACACAATACTTGTTTTTTTTTTCTCTGAAGTGAGTTAGTAAAAACTAATAAGTTTTGTACAGAAGTAAAACAGATAGTTTTTACTATAAATAGAAAAAAATGTATTCTTTTGGCTACATTTTTTCGGTGTTTAAATAAGATTTGAATTAGAATTTTTTCAATTCTCCATAAGCACAATCTGTATTGTTGGTTTGTTCCTCAGAGACACATGCTGGTCCACGGATCAGACGAATCCAAACCTCTGCAATGTACGACCTGTAACAAACGTTTTGTCAACAACTCTGCACTTATCTGCCACGTCAAGACACACAAGTTAGACCGGCAGATATTTGAGTGTCCTGTCTGTCGCCAGACATTTGACCAGGTCCTTCCCCACAAAGAGCACGTCAAGACACACTGTGTAAACGGCACGTACACATGTCCTCACTGCAAAAAGGTAAGAATTAGAAGTAATGTTACGCGCTAAAACTGACTATTTGTATCTTATAGGACTTCAAGGAGTACAGTGTGATCCGTAAGCATATTCGCGCGTTTCACTGCGACCGTAAACACAAGTGTCTGCACTGTGATAAACCGTTCCCGACGCTTGACAAGTTACGCATGCACTTGCTCAAGCATTCGGATCACAGGGAGTTCTTGTGTGCGTCGTGTGGTAAGCAGTTCAAGCGTAAGGATAAGCTCAAAGAACACACGAAGCGTATGCACGGAGCCGGGACTGCTGCTGGAGATGCAGGAGCTGTAACGAATGCAGGTGTCTTTAGGCAAACGACAGCAGCGGATGTGAGTGCTGGTTCGAAGAGATTTGTACCAAAGGTCAGTGCCAGTGTTGTAAAAATAGTTATTTTTTAAAATGATTATAGATAATTATAGTTATAGATAAATATATAAAGCACATAATTTAAATTATAATTATCATAACTGTATTTAATTAAAAGTTTTTGTTATAAAAATTAGTCTTCATATATTTACTTATAACTTGAACAATTTTAAAGTAATTGTGTTCGGATAAAAATCATTATTTAGGGCATTAAATTTTCTATAGATTGCTAGCTGGAATTTGTTTTATTTGGTGTAGAAGGTCTTCTCTGTAGTCATGAAAAACATGAATAATTTTTGTAATACCTAGAACTTTGAGTGCTTATAACTGAAACATTTTTCGAGATTTCGACATTGGGTATAAAGAATTATTTAGAACACTCTTTTCTCTATTATAACTTAAAATTTCATTTTGAAATTCAATTAAATACATATTAAACACAGCGATTTCTAAACTTGACGTTACTAAATGATTCTTTTGCAGGCTCTATTTCAATAACTAATTAAGGTACATCATTTTTAAAAACATAATTTTCTTCGTAATTTTATCAGCTTTAAGATTTATTAGACTTATTTTATCCTAAAATTGACAACCCCAGTGTTATACTCAAATAACTGATTTTAGATAGCTTTGTAAGCCCCTAGAAAGTTATGCATCACCCTTCGAAGGGGGGGGGGGGGGGAGTTATCAGCATGTTCTATACATCAAAATCTACCAAATTTCTTGGAAAAAAAAAACGTACTCTGTCTTTTTTTTCTAGCTCAAATTTTATATTAAAAGTAATGAAATAATAGTTAACTGTTATTGCATTACATTTTTCAAAATAATGCACACAATTTTACATTAGTTATGGATAATGGATTGCATTATTTACAACTATTTGTATACAGGTTTCACCAACTGACTACCATCGCTTCATTTACAAATGTCACGCGTGCATGCAAGGTTTCAAACGTAGGGGTATGCTGGTGAACCACTTAGCCAAAAGACACCCGGACATCAGACCTGATACCGTGCCAGAACTCAATCTTCCTATCCTGAGAACGACCCGTGATTATTACTGCCAGTACTGTGACAAAGTCTACAAGAGCAGCTCGAAACGTAAAGCGCACATAATCAAGAACCATCCGGGAGCGACATTACCAGCGAGTAATCGTAACCGTGAGGCAGGTGCTGATACACCAGACCCTACGTTCTCACAGACGGTTGGTAGTGTGACGACTGATCCACATAACTGTCGCTGGTGTCATAAGCAGTATGCTAGTAAGGCTAAGTTACTGCAGCACCAACGGAAGAAACATCCGGAACACGTTGCTCCTAGAAGCATGAACGATATCAAACAGGTAAGTGCTAGAGTTTTCTGTTGTTCCATTGTTACAAAGGACCTCGCAGGTTGAAAGGGTTTCGGTCAAACTCTTTGAAACTTTGGATTCTGATAGTCCTTGATAAGTAGATCAAAAGTGTCAATGGGTACTAAGTCATAAAAACTCAAACTTTTAAGATATAGCCCTCTGAAGTTGGAGATCATGCTTATCTTTAATTTGCAATTATTGCTTCCTCGCGATATCGAAGATACAAGAAGCTTTGTGATTGTTTTAAAATGAAAAAAAAATATTTGTTCTCAGATTTTAAAAATTTTAGTTGATTTATCCGTTTCAGGTTAAGACAAACACTTTTTATTCTGTGTCTGTCTGTCTGTCTGTCCCCCAATCCTTGTCACTTGCTTAACTCATGAACCACTGAACCATCCCAAAAGTTTATTTTTTGAAGATATCTCAAGAAAGACACACGTTACGTGAAAATTTTATAGAACCTTTTTTGTAGAGCATTCAATTTCCTATAACTTAGGTCACCTACGTTTGTTGTAAAATATTCCCTTACAAAGATTTATCTCAATTTGCTTTAAAAAAATTGTCATTTGTTTTTTTAAATTGCTATTTACTTTGACATATTAAATGTCATTTTGACATTTGTATAGCAGAAAAATAATGGTTTTGATTGAAATTGTATGAAAATTAAATGGTTAACCAATGACAGGCAGTTAATCTAAATACTTGATTGGTTTTTATTTAAATTGTTCAATAATTAACTACCTTTGATGAATTTAGCACGAGGAAGTGCATTACGAATTTCTGATTGTTGTTTTGTTTAGTGTCCTGACGATGATCCTCTCCAGCAAGAGCTAGTGGATACGTTCCCGACAGCGATGATAGAGAACGGCAACACTTACCTACGAGTGTCTGGTACCGAGCAACAAACACAAGACACGACACAGGTGTCTGTAAATGCATCTATACTTCAGTCACTGTTGACATTAGCTCCTTACCCTCCACGCTGACCAGATGGATTGCGCTGCAAGGACAGACGGGATTGAATACATACGTACACACATACAACATATACATACGTTCGTATATCGAATGTTTATCTCACTCAGAGTGAGTTTGATCAGGGGCGCGTTGTTGTCGTCGTGGCTGAAACCGGACGACTTAGGGAAATGACGTCGCGCAGACGGTAGGTTTAATATGTACTTTAATATATTATATAGATGTGTAACGTCTAACCGCTAATGTTGTTTAATAGAGAGAAACATCGCCTTTATTGTAAATGAACGAGGATAATTTATCTTTGTTCTTGTTTTTTTATTTCATCATCGTGGACATTTATTTTAGTAGGTAACGATTGAATTTAATTATTTGTTTTAACCCTTTAACTGTGATCTGAGGTTTTGTCAAAATGATTTTTTTTTATTTACAAGAGAGGAAGGGTTTGTTATAGTAAAGTGTACAGATTTCAGTAAATGTAATTTTGTGGTTGTGTGATAAATAATAATAATGTTTTAAATGAATGTATTTTCGAATTTTTGTAGGAAGAAAAGAGCAATATTCAGTGTTTTATAATTATGGTAAAAAACGGTTGTTCGTGGCATTATATAGATTGAAATCTATTCTTTGTGATTTTTGCAGATTTTTGAATAATTATATAGAAATTTACGGACATCAATCAGATTAAAATGGATGCTATTTAAAAGTGCAGAGTTTTACATAGCTTCAAAATGCTTTTTTACGATTTATTTATTTTTATAGTTATTTAACATCGAAGCTTGAAACAAAAGCTATAAAAAATTGTACGTTTTTATATGTTTTATAATCCTACAGAAAATTAATTAAATTTCAATCTGAAAAAACTTTTTTTTTTTTTCAGATAACTGTTTTTACGATAATTACAAAACATTGAATTTTGCCAGTTTTTTAAACATTATCGAAGTCTGTAAACTGTACTAAACACTTTATCAACCGTTCCTTCTTAATGTGTGATATCAAAAATTATATGGTTAGCTGTCGTATTTACAATCGTCGCTGTTTAGTCTATTAAATCAATAGTCGCTTTTTGAAACGCAAGTAACTGGGGGTTAAAAACAAATGTAGATTTTGATCAAAAATCTGCTTTTTTAATTTATTGAATTGGATGTTTAAATTATCAAATAAAGGGGGTTATTTATTTATTTTTTTTAAATATCTTTAAAAGATATTTTTGTATATTTTTTCATTTTTTAAACAAATTTTTATTTTGTAATTTGTAGATATGTATTTAAGATTTTTGTAAAAATTATATAAAAAAAAGGAATGTTGGACCTTGGTAATTTATTGGTGCCTATTTGTTCAACCCTTGATGAAGAAAAATTGTAAATGGAATCGATTTAAAAAAAACGTCTTCTGTTTGACGACATATAACTACGGAACTATAAATCACACAAACTTCAGAATTTTTTTAAAATGTTCGTTATATGGTCTAGTTTTCTGTTATGAAGTATTAAATCATTTCGTTGATTCGTTTAGAATTTACAACCTTTTACGTAAAGTTAATTGTCGGCGTTGTTTTTAATGTACTTTACTTAAATAACTGTAACTAATAAAGGATTCATCGGAACTATTCGAAGTTTTAATACATAAAACCAGACTGTATAACGCACATATAAAAACTATTCCAAAGTCCCTATGATTTATAGTTTCGGAGTTATGTGTCGCTAAATAGGAGATTTTTTTTTATCGACCTTGCTTTAATATAATAATATATATGCGTTACAAAAAAATAAACGAAAAAAAAAACATTGAGCCGTACACTGCTTTTTATTTAGACAAATCGCTGTTAAATATATACATACATATATATTTCAATTATTATTATTTAATTTATTAATTGTATACATAGACAATATCGTACGGATTTTTTTGTGTAAATAAATAAATAAAAGATATCGAGTACAAAATAGAAATGAGGTGCTTTGTCAGATTATATGTGTTATAAATGTGTAATCTTATCTACAGGGTGAATATAAAGTAAGGAGCGTTGATTCTACTACAGCCTAAAATATTTACTACGTCGCGAGTACAACTTACTGTAATTTGGTTATTGAAAATCCCACCAAGATCAGTTCAGTATATAATTGATATCTAGCCCAGGTCTTAAGCTTTTCGATAATCAGACTCCCAACAAAATCAGTACACTCGTTTTTGAGATAATAACCAAATTACGGTAAAGAATTGTTTGTAATCAATGTCCCTTTACTTTTCATACATCCTGTATATTAATACATACATGATATAGCATGCGTAGTTTCTGTGCACACAGAAAGAGTCTTATTTACATAATTTAATGTAATTTTGTTATTTTTAGGTTAATTGTTATAATTAATTATAACAATTGATGTAATTGTTGCCCCTTTTTGTGTACAAATGAAACACGTGCGTGTTATGTAATGCGTGTATTAATTATGGTGTTATATTTTAAATATTGTAAATATAAACAATGAAATACAACGGATATTTTAAAAGTAATATTAAATTTAGATCTTTATTAAAATGGCGTGTACTCTCTTCTAATAATTTTGTCAATTGGTAAAAAAAAAGTATATTTATATAATGACATATCATAATTATTTATAAACAATTAAATCTATATTTTTTTATACTTATACAAAGATAACCTAACCTTAATTGTTGGATTTAATTATTTAATCATAGACAATAGAACATGGACCTGAATCAAAACAGCATGAACTAACACTCTCTAATTAAAAACATTGGGTTCACACGATAATGTTGGGGTAACCCGTGGAAACAACACAACAATACTAGAAGCAATGCGACACTCGCCCCTTAGTGGGATCTCACACCGGAGCAATATAGCAATAAAGTAACAACCAATTAGCAACTAGCAATATAGCGATATCATATTGCTTTGGTGTGAGACAATATGTCCGATTCAATGTATATTGACCGATAGCAATAATATTGCTAGTTGCTATATTGCTCCGGTGTGAGAGCCCACTTAGAGTTATTGCTCTAGGTTATATACAATACTGAAGACACAGTCCATGTCTCTGTCTATGGATTTAGTTACAAATTCAACTATAACTTGTATGTTTATCTCTACCTTACCAACATATTTTTATATCTTCCCTTTCTATTTTTTATTACAAACGACAGATTATTAGTTGCAGAGTTGTTACGTTTATATTTTTTATTTTTATTAATAAGTTTCATACCAAAATAAAAAATTGATAATTATAAATTATTTTTATTGTACTGCCACTAATATTAGTAATGTAAATTTGAGACGATTGGGGGAAATTATAAATATTATGATTTATTTTAGTAAAAAAAACGATGATTTTGAAAGTAAACTTTGTCAGATGAAATGTGAATACCGATTTAATTATTTCCTCTTGGTGTTGTGGGGGGGGGGGGGGGGGGTCTATATCTAATCTAAAAAAAATATCAAAAAGAGTTCTGGGTATAAACAAAAATATATATAAAATTATATTTTATACACGATATAGATTTAAAATTTAATTGAAATTATTTTACTAAACGGAAAGAATTATTTTTATGGTAGTCACAGGTGTTATTATTAACCCTTTTTTCACTGTTTTGTTTAATTAGACCTATTTATTTTATTAAATACAATAATTAACTGCATTGGACATGTAGTGTTAAATGGGTTAATAAGTTATAGAAAATGAACTGAAGAGCATGACAAGGATAGAGAGAAAAAAGAAGAGAGATATTTTGTAATTGTTATAGATCCAATTGTCGTCCAGAAATGATTATTTATATAAGTATTGTACCTACTATTGTTTGAAAGTGCAGTAGCGCCCGTAATTGTTAAATTTGGATAATTGTTTGGAATTAATAAAAATTGTGAATAATATTTATTGAAAAACAATTCTATTATTTAACAGTTTGACAATCCCTGCTTTACAACACGAGTAACCATAGCAACTTATTTATTTAGTTTCCATAACAGGTCAAACCTAAAAATAGCGTTTCAGTCAAATCAAAACATAAAGAAATGTTTTGGGGGACGACTCCTGCTTTAAACATAATAAACGAACTACCAAACACCAAGAAAAAGACAGTCAATGTTTTAATATTAGGCTGCACAGACGTCAGACACGTTCTAAAGACTATATCTCGTCTACACAACTATGAAAACGTCCAACTTAACTTCTACATGGTCGAAAGACATCTAGAACAAATCGGGCGTCAGATTTTATTACTTACAATCGCACTCGCGTCTCAAAACAAACTGGGTTTGTTCCAGAAAACACGGACCTTCATGGAAATATACGCAAACTCTCTTCTACGACCTAGCGTGTTCAATTATTTAACAAACAAGTCACAGATGTTGGTAAACCTGATCACGAACCTGCAATACTGCGAAGAGGTATTCCCTATATTCAAACTGAACAGGTTAAAATACAAAGAAAGGGATTATCTTGAAAACTTGTTCAAATTCTGGGGACATTTACGGACGATTAAATTTGATATCGTTGACTTCTGGGATTTGAGGCTGAGGCGATATCTTGGAATGAGGTACGACTCAAGGAAAGGAGTATTCGATTGGGATTACCACATGAGACTGAGGGAGCTAGTAGACGGAAGGATACAGTCACAGGAATATACTAACTGGAGAAATACAGGGGTCGCGTTTACGTGGATTGAAACTGAATCAACAAGGCCTAATTTATCATTTAGTGCTGGCGTTTTACCTCGAGGCACTGCCCTATACAATCATGGATATCTGGGAGATATTATTACAGGCCCTTTTGTGTCATATGGAGTTGAATGCGAAAATGAGGAATTATTAAAGAAAGCTAATGATCAATATATTAAAAGGGCGACGGATATAACTGAATACAATTTGATGCAGTATTTTTACGAATTAACAAATAAAGAGGAGTTTGTTTTGCAAAATGAACAAGAATTTACAGGGGTCAGGGTGATGAAAATCAATCAAAATCCTGTAGTCGATGCAAACTGTTTAGAAGAAAAGAAAGATAAAATTAAATACGATTACGAAGAAATGGTCGATGTAAAAAACGTTGAAGTTAATTTCATTTCTGTAAATAGCATTTCGTTATTTTTGGAACAGCATTTGCAGTTTTTCGATGTTTTATACGTAGCGCATGATTTTTATGAAGATTTTTTCACGGATGATATTCTCAAGAATTTGAATTCAGATTGTGTGGTTATAGTCGAAACTAAACGGTTTCTTGTGAATTTGCAGAGAGAAGTGATAAAAAAATATGAAGAAAACGTATCAGAGAAGGCAAAATCATTGGGTTTAGTTATAGTAGAGAATGAACACTCACATAAGGATAGTTATTTAAAATTTATTAACGAAAAATAGATACAGTTTAATAAAATTAATTTACATATTAGTTGTGTCTCTTTTTTCTATGCTTCTCAACTGTTTTCGTTTCATCTTTTTAATTTTGGATGGGTTCTTAATAACTTGAACGACTTCTGATTTCTTCTCGTTCTCTTTCTGCTTTTTCAAGTTCTCACGTCTCCGTTCTTTTAATAATTCTTTTTGCTGTTTTCGATTTTCTACGATTGCTTTCGAAGCTTCTTTTACCCTCTTGAGATCTTCCTTTAGCTTCTGTTTTTGATCAAATGATGATTTTAAACCTCTGGATTTTATCATTGATTTGCATCTATAAATAAATAGTTCATTAATAAAATATTACATGCATTAAAAATAATTGTTTATTACCTAGTTTTTTCGCTTTTCCACATACGCCCTGATTTCGGTTTACCTCTTGGAATCGATACTTTGTCTTCTTTATTAACTAATGTATCTTTATTACTAGTATTGTTTATTTTATTTGTTTTTGCAGTCATTTTAATGATTTTATATCAATCTTCATAACCTTAAAAACAACTGTCAACAAAAACACGTGGGCTCATAGATGAAGTTGTACACTCAGCACTCTGCTATACGACCGTCCACTACACGACCTCTCCGTTATACAATGTGCCGAAAGCACAGAATAAAGGTACTCCGATACTGGCCGAAAGTAGTTTTATAACCAACGTCTTTCCCCCATCCCTACTAAAATACCACCGTGACTGCTATATTTCTGCGCGTTTAAATTCACCAATCAACGCGATGCTGGGTAGGCTGGGTACCCCTCTAGCCGTCGTGTAGTGGAATTTTTCAATTACTGATTCCGTCGTATAGCAGAATGCTGAATGTAAGTATTTTTTTTTTATCAACATTGGGTTGGTATGACTGTATTGAGATTGTCAAAATTTCTCCGACTTAACCTAACTTTTTTTTATAAATAAAATCTCATGAATCGTCTTAATTTTTAATTATTTTAATAATACATAATAATAATGGCAAATCACACAGTAGATAAAGCATTAAAATTATTACGGACGCTTCCCCGCGTGTCTTTAGCAAACATTCGAGATAACCCTGGCTCTAAGAGATATGTAAGTTTTACAAATGTACAAGAGTAAAATACAGAACACATTAAATAAATCGTGCCTTATTTTAGCCAAAAAGGGGACGAGCTCAACACGGTGGTGACAAACATGGTGCCGGTAATAAAGGTTCAGGTCAGCGGCAAAACTACATGCGACTAGGTTACGAAACAGGAAATAATCCTTTCTATTTAAGATTCTCATACGAAAACTACTACAAAGGCCATCAGTATGTGTATATACATATAAAATCAATATTGCCACAGTATTGTTATTGTTTATTTTCAGCTTACGGCGCCAATATCCTCCAATATCGATGCACCAAATACAAACTCTGATTGATACAGATAGAATCGATATTTCAAAGCCAATTGATTTAGTTTCCCTTATAAATACTGGTTTATTCAACATACACCCAGATCAGAAACATTTCGGGGTGAATTTAACAGATGACGGTGCTGATAGTTTCAAAGCGAAAATAAACATTGAAGTCCAACACGCAAGTGAAACAGCTATAGCTGCTGTGGAACGTAACGGTGGTTTCATAACGACGGCTTATTATGATATTCACAGCTTATGGTGTATGTTGAATCCAAAGAAGTTCTTTGAGAAAGGGGACCCGATTCCTAAAAGAATGATCCCCCCTCCAGATGCTATCGATTACTATACAGATCCAGAAAAAAGGGGATATCTTGCAGATCCTGATAAAATATCGGAAGAAAGATTTGTCTTAGCACAAAAGTTAGGTTATGTTTTACCAAAGATTGAAGAAGATCAAGATTATGAAATGCTAACGTTTAGAAAAGACCCGAGGCAGATATTCTACGGACTCAATCCTGGTTGGGTTGTGAATTTAAAGAATAAATGTATATTGAAACCGAAAGATAGTGAATTACTTGAATATTATGCAAATTAGTGTTTTCTTTTTGTAATAAATTATAGAATAAATAAATAGTACTTTTAATATGTATTTATTTATTAATTACAATAATGGACACTCGGAGATAGAGTTTTCAATTTATTTATTTCATGTAATATTAATACGAATACTGCATTTCTTAAAAGGACAGCTTTGAATATTTTATAAGTACATATTCCACATTTATTATTTATAGTTTTCGATCGGATGATGCAATACTACGAAATTATTCAAATACGTCAATAATAACACATTTAAATGTAGCGGTAAAACGGGGATAATAGGTTATGACGTCAAACAACCGACCAATCAGAAACGACCACATCATGAACTGACATGCAGTATTTCCCATATGTATTTCATCAGATTTTCTAGAAAGTTATGAGACCTAAACGCAAAAGAAGGGATGAAATCAAAGAGTTTGTGTGTCTTCATTTAACAGTTTATCGGTAACCAGTGTATCGATAAGTGTTGTTTATAACGGATATAAATAAATAAATGTAAAATGAGTACGCCTATCTATATATCGATACCAAAATATCTGACTGGGGCCCAAAGCCCCGTCAGTCCTGATTCTATCAATTCCAGTGACGATTGTTACAGTGATTCTGCCAAATCTCGCACGAAAAGGAAACGATTGGATCATTTGTCATGGGAAGAAAAAATGTTGAGGAAGTGAGTAAATAAATACATAATGTTAAATACAGAAATATTCACACATATCTGTTTATTAGGAAACTGAAAAATCGAGTTGCAGCACAAACATCTCGTGACCGAAAGAAAGCAAAGATGGACGAAATGGAGAACAGTTTAAATATCATCAAACAACAGAATGAAGTTTTGATTCGTGAATGTCAGAGTCTGAGAAAACTCAATGAGAAACTGCTTGCAGAAAACAGCACGCTGAAGCAACAAAACAAATGTAAGTGTTGATGAATTTATAAATGCAGTTGTGTATAATATATTAATGTATTGTTTCTGTTGCAGGTCTAGACAAAGACGACAGCACAGCCCCACAGAGCTGCTCTGTCTGGCGCGTCCCTGAACAAGGACCCGCAGTGTCCCACAGACTCCCTCTGCCGAAGGGACAGGGCACGCGCCAGGCAGCCGCCCTGTGGCTGGCGATGGCCTGTCTGCTCTGTCGGACATCCTCGCAGAGTTCGACACCACAGACCTCGAACGGTTTGCAGAAAGCCTTCTCGACGAGATCATTACGGAATCTGGAGATCTTGAAATCAAAACTGACAAGGTAATTACTGGCTTAACGATGTTTGGGATCATGTACAGTCTGAGGCAAAAATAATATAAATCTAAATGAAATGAAAGATCGAAATTAAATTATGAATTATTCATTTTAAATGTTTGTAGGAAAGTTAAATTTGTTTTTAAACTACGTAAACAATATTAGTACTTATGTTTAAAACCTTATTTCGTATTTTAACTGTTATTTTAGCCAAAAAATGAATATATTTGTTAATAATATGAAAAAAAAATTTGTGTCAGAAATAAAAAACCTCAAATATTTAATTATTTTAAATGACTTGATAAGTGAAATTACTATTAAATAACACAAGAAATATTATTAAATAACACTCTTTAGAGAACATAAATGCAATGAAAATGATAAAATAAGTCATTTACACGCATAAATATATTAAATAAATATAACAATTAAAAGTACAAGACGTGGGGCAACCTAATTGCAATCTGATTGGTTGATTTATTGCCAATTAATCACTTTTACTTTTTATTATGTTTTCTTGCACAATAATTGTATTTTTCTCTGAAATGAGTTACTCAAAACTAATAAGTTTTATACAGAAGTAAAACAGATAATTTTTACTATAAATTATATTTTTAGCTATGTTTTTTCAGTGTTTAAATAAGGTTTGAATTAGAATTGTTTTCAGTTCTCCATAAGAAGACTTGTTAAAATGTACAAACTTTAAACTGCTATAATTTTTAAACGGTGTAGAGTAAATCACATCTGAATTTCGTTAATCATCTTATCATATTTAAAATTTCATTCTGTCAAATTTTTAATATCATGTGTATGTTTTCGATTACCGCCAGAACATCCTTAACCCTTAGCTCCTCATTTCTCCAGAATAACATATCTGCCACACTGGGGTCACCTTATACCCCAGACACTAAAATGCTAACTACTCGTAAGCTATTGAGTATTTTAATTCAATAATATTCCTCTATCATCTTCAAACGATACGGAATGCACTCCAATTGGTTATTTAAAAGAATATATAATATTTAATATATTTAAAAATTGAAAACCTTGTAAAATTTAAATAGCTTACATTAAAAATGTGGGGTGTCTGGTACCCCACATTGGCAGCTAAAGGGTTCAAAAGAAACATAGGTATTTACTGTTTGTTATTTCCTTACAGCGGTCAACTACAAATTCCACAACTGAGCAACCTCCCCGATTGGTGGGGCCGCCACCAGAACAACTGGAACCCTGTCGAGATGACAGCAGCATAAGCACGCATACAACGTTACAACCGCACTGCGAAGAATCTACAGAACACAGCTACAGTATCACACATTCCAAACAAGAAAACATAGAAACAGAAGTGATCTACGGAACTTACGATGAGTCTACAAACTCAGTGACGATATTGTCTGCAGATGAAGACGATCTGATGCTCGGGGAAGCTGTCGAAGAGGTCCACACGGAGAGGATAAGCCCTTTGGCTGAGTTTATCTCGAGTTATAACGATGAAGACGAGAGTTCAAACGATGGTGTTAAATATGTTGATTTGTTGTCACCTATACCGAGTACAGTTAGTGCCGCGTCACCGATGTCTAGTAGAGACAGTCTTGTGTCTTCGCCGTCTCCGGTAAAGTCAGATATTTCCCTGTCTGATTGCGGGTACGAGTCTTTTGGATCTCCGTCAGATTTGTGCGATTTTGAGATGTGGGATGAAAGTTTGAATGAATTGTTTCCAAATTTGTTGTAAGTTTAGATTCGATGAGTTTTAGAAACCTCAGGGGAGCTCAGTGGGCCCTAGTGGCCTAAGTGCCACCCTCCATACAAAATTAAATATTAGTTTAAATGACCCCCAGAAGAGACGTAAAGGTATGGACTTATCGTCGTGGACTTGAACTATTGTCGTTGGTTGTATTTTGTACATATGTATGTTTTATTTTATAGTTACCGTTTTTTGTAAGTTATTTTAGTGTAGGCTGTTTTCTGTATTTCTTACTGTGCACAAATGTATTTAATTGTATGCAAAAATAAAGATATATTATATTTAAACTTTTATTTATTTAATATAAAACAGACAGACTTTGTTTAGGTCAATGAATTATAACAGGTATGTATTAAGTAAAATTAATAATTGATTCTTTTTTGGGTAGAAACGTATAATAATAACATGTATAATAGTAACATCTACGTAGATAAGTAGATGTTATAATTGGGTAGATTTCATTCGAGTCACATCTGTGTAGATAAACAGTTGACTAATAAAAATTATCTTTCTCTGTACGAGTAAAAAGATAATATAAATGTAATGGAAAATATTTACATACGTATATACAGTGAAAAAGGTGTTTTAAATTACGATGATACAAGTGGTGCCACCTAGTAGTCAAACGGCGAAACATTCCATTACCGACTACAGATATCTGTATTAACGGCATGTATCTAATGTTTGTAAATATGTAAAATTATGTCCGCGCCTCCACCATTGGTTGAGGTGCATCAAAAATACACATGATTTAAAATTTAATTTGTTTTGTATCATTAGGTATGCTATCGTATGTATAAGGACACCTTGATTCCAAATATGCTAGTAAAATGTTATATTACTGTTTTTTTTTCATATATAGACAATCACCACAACACGTGTGTAAGTCTGGTTGCCGACTGTCATCGTTCACACGAAATTCGTAATTATTACATGTTAATTAATTAACGCCGATGTCAATAAAATAAAGCATTGTGATGAGTGCATTTGTTTTTTTAAATAGTAAATCATGTACAACATCTCGAATTTATTACTTTTAATTAAAATCGCCCACAGGTAGGTATGTATTAAGTAAAATTAATAATTGATTCTTTTTTGGGTAGAAACGTATAATAATAACATGTATAATAGTAACATCTACGTAGATAAGTAGATGTTATAATTGGATAGATTTCATTCGAGTCACATCTGTGTAGATAAACAGTTGACTAATAAAAATTATCTTTGCATTCTTTGTACGAGTAAGAAGATAATATAAATCTAGTGAAGAACATTTACATACGTGTATAGTGTATATACAATTAAAAGGCGTTTTAAATTTACGATGATACAAGTGGTGCCACCTAGTAGTCAATCGGTGAAACATTCCATTACCGACTACGGATATCTGTATTAACGGCATGTTGCTAATGTTTGTAAATATGTATAATTATGTCCGCGCCTCCACCATTGGTTGAGGTGCATCAAAAATACACATGATTTAATATTTAATTTGTTTTGTATCATTAGGTATGCTATCGTATGTATAAGGACACCTTGGTTTCAACTATGCTAGTTAAATATTATATCAATGATTTTTTATCAACTTTTGTCGAACATTTTTATTGTACATTTTGAACGAGTTAATGAATTTCAAATCTTGTGTAATATATGAAATCAGTATGTCCTCCCACATACAAATACGTGTATAATACTTTCAAATTTAAAAATGGTCTATCGAATATTGTACTAAAAAACACACCCTTTTTAAATTTTAATCTAATAGACACGCCATCGTATGTAAAAGGACACGCTGATATCATAAATGATAATAGTTTTTAAATTTATTCACTGGTTAAAAATTTCGACAATTTTTTGAAAACAAAAGTTGATAAAAAATCATGTTAACGATCCGAGTGCAACTTTTGATGGGCATATTGGGTATCAGGGTGCCCTAATACATACGATAGCGTCTCTAACTCGACAAAAAAAAATTTTTTCAAAAAAGAAACAAGGTAAACCCCTTGCTTCTTTTTTGACCGAAAAAAACTTTTTTCGATTTTCAAGTAATTAGATACGTTATCTTATGTAAAAGGACATGCTGATTCGACTTTTCGCATCAGTTGTGAAATACATTAAAGGATTCAAAAGTTACAGCGATTTTACGACGAAAAATGGATAAAAAACAGTGATGGCAGCCTCGGAGGAACTTTTTATTAACATTTTTGGAATCAGCATGGTGTTACACATACGATAGCGTGCCCAACTCAACAAAAAAAATTTTATGCGATGACGTCAGATGACGGCGCCTCCACCACATAAAAAATCTTTTTCAAGAAATATTGGAAATATGGTTGAGGTGTTTTTTGTCTAGTTAAGTAAATTTACCGATAGATGGCACCATATGTAACATTAAAATTTTAATATTTTTTTCTGAAGACATTCCGACTAAGACAAATAAATGTTCAGTCGTAGGCCCTTTACAAAATTGTCAATGTAGTCCAGCCCTGCTTCCAATAGTACGCAATCAGGGTTGAAATTAATTATTTAAATCACTAGGTTTTTTAAATCAAATTCAAGTGATTTAATTCACTTCTCTATGCAAGTTAAAATTATACAGAATAAACGTAATTCTTATTCATTTCATAAAAAAAATGTAATGACCCTTCAACAATTAGAAAAATTTATTAACCAATTGCTAAACGACTTTAATTTTTATTCATGATAACTAACTACCTAAAAAAGTCTGTTTCAATTAAGTTTGTAAAGGTTGACCCCTCTCCGCCGAGGGATATGACGGCACGATTCACGATTCCTACCGTCAAATACCCAGCATGTATGTGGTATCACAACAGTGTGTATTTTTCCCACGCTATGGCCCACCAGGGCATTCCACAAGGTTTCCTGTCTGTATACATTCATACGGGCACTGCTATAGAGACATCCCCGCCAGAGTGTTTCTCACATGTGTTTATCCCAGGCGCCCCCGCGCTTGAAGTGACCCCTCCCACTACTGTGAATTATTTGTGGTATTTTACTTGTAATTAGTTTATTTTTTATAAGCGCCACATATTCACAATTTTTTCCCACGCCCGCGCCGCGGTGCCAATACACTACACATTCATTACTTCATTAAGTACAATGAAGGTACCTGTAACTTTAATACATATACGTTTTCCCAAATAGAATAATAAAAAAGCCGGCCCCGGCCGGTCACCCATCCAACATATGTCTTATCATGGTGCTGCTTAACTTTAGTGCAATGATAGACAGGTGTATATGAAATATAGGCTGTCAACTGCATTAGCATAGTGTTTAATTTACAGTATAAAATACGTCTCATGTCTTATGTTTGGAAGAATATACCTATGTTATATTTTACATCGTTATAAAGTCTAGTTTTTCATATTAAAATTTTAAATAATATTGCTTCAATAATTACAGCCCTAGTTGAAATTTTTAACCAGTGAATTAATTAAAATCTGGTGTAATATTTATCAGTGTGCTATTTTACATACGATAACGTGTCTATAACTTTCAAATTTAAT
Organism: Sialis lutaria; assembly: GCA_949319165.1. Lineage (NCBI taxonomy): Eukaryota > Metazoa > Arthropoda > Insecta > Megaloptera > Sialidae > Sialis > Sialis lutaria. The sequence goes on from OX439241.1 coordinate 26,116,797, forward strand.
TTTTTTTTTCAATACGATTATTGTTATTGATAGACCCTTTTTGAATAAGAAAGTATTATTTCTTATGTAGAATGACATGTTGATATCATATATTACAGCAGATTAAAATTCTTTCATTTGTTAAAAATAACAAGTAATTTTTTTAGATAAAAGTTGATAAAAAACAGTTTCATTGATCCGAACGAATCTTTTTATGCACATTTTTGGATTCAGAATGTTCTATTACATACGATAAATCACGATACCGTCTATAACTCGACAAATTTTTTTTGACTTAGTTGGAATGGCTTCAGAAAAAATTATTAAATTTTTTTAGTTACATGTGATGACATTTATCGGTAAATTTGTTTAACTAGACAAAAAACACCTCCACCATATTTCCAATATTTCTTGAAAAAGATTTTTATACATGGCGAAGGCGCCGTCATCTGACGTCATCGCATAATTTTTTTTTCTGACAAGTTAGGCACGCTATCGTATGTATTACAGCATGCTGATTCCGAATATGTTGATAAAAAGTTGCACTCAGATCGCCATAAACGTTTTTTATCAATTTTTCTTCGAAAAATCGCCATAACTTTTGAACCCTTCAATGAATTTAGGAACTAACACAAAAAGTCGAATCAGCGTGTCCCTTTACATACGATAGCGTGTCTAATTATTCGAAAATCGAAAAAAGTTTTTTTCGGTCAAAAAAGAAGCAAGGGGTTTACCTTGTTTCTTTTTTGGGAAAATTTTTTTTTGTCGAGTTAAAGACGCTATCGTATGTATTAGGGCACCCTGATACCCAATATGCTCATCAAAAGTTGCACTCGGATCGTTAACATGGTTTTTTATCAACTTTTGTTTTCAAAAAATTGTCGAAATTTTTAACCAGTGAATAAATTTAAAATCTATTATCATTTATGATAACAGGGTGTCCTTTTACATACAATGGCGTCTTTATAACTTTCAAATTTGAAAAGGGTGTGTCAATTAGTGTAATGAAAAACACCCCCTTTTCGAATTTGAAAATAATAAAGACGCCATTGTATGTAAATGGACACCCTTTTATCATAAATGATAATAGATTTTAAATTAATTCACTGGTTCAAATTTTCATGAAATTTTTTAAGATAAAAGTTGATAAAAAATCATGTTAACGATCCGAGTGCAACTTTTGATGGGCATATTGGGTATCAGGGTGCCTTTATACATACGATAGCATCTCTAACTCGACAAAAAAAAATTTGCTCAAAAAAAAAACAAGGTAATAGCCTTCCTTATTTTTTGACCGAAAAAAACTTTTTTCGATTTTCAAGTAATTAGATACGTTATCGTATGTAAAAGGACATGCTGATTCGACTTTTCGCATCAGTTGTGAAATACATTAGAGGATTTAAAAGTTACAGCGATTTTACGACGAAAAATGGATAAAAAACAGTGATGACAGCCTCGGAGGAACTTTTTATTAACATTTTTGGAATCAGCACGGTGGTATACATACGATAGCGTCTTTAACTCGACAAAAAAAGTTTTGGCCGATGACGTAACATGACGGCGCCTCCACCATATATTAAAATGTATTCAATGTTTTTTTTTACATATTATGAAAGCCCTCAGGTATCTGTTTAATCACAAATCTGACAAAAACAAATGAAAAAAGGGAGTTAATCTGATTATCCCTGAACACTACATGAATAACATTGTATGTATTATGTGTTGTTTTTTCATATATAGACAACCATCACAACACGGGTGTAAGTCTGGTTGCCGACAGTCATCGTTCACACGGAATTCGTAATTATTACATGTTAATTAATTAGACATATTTATGTAGATAACGCCGATGTAAATAAAATAAAGCATTGTGATGACTGCATGTGTTTTTTTAAGTAGTAAATCATGTACAACATCTCGAATTTATTATTTTTAATTTAAATTGCCCATTGTTGACAATGCGTGGGTGGATCATATTAGTTCACATTTTGTACACTATTAGCGATGGCGTAAATGTCAGTGACATTTGATTGGCCGTGTGACGTGTGTTGCACTGTCAAAAATATTAATTTTAATTTTAAATGTACAAAAGTAATAAATAATACTAGTAAAGCAATAAAATAACAAAATATATTGTTATTTGTGTAAAATGTTTAGTAGTTCAGTTAATAGTAAGTACTTTGTAGTAGAATTAGTCGAATTAGTGATCTGTCATTATAACCTATATGTTACGAATGTTCAGGACTTGTTTATTTATTTGTTTCGTTACATATTGCAGTGCGCATTTTCAGGACTCTATTTTAAGTGCAATTTCATATACAGAATACCACATAATTAATAACTTAATCAAGTGCTTGCAAGCTAGTCAACTTTTGTCAGTTTCTTTTTAATACCGAACATAAGTAGTTTTATTCTGTTCAATTGAATTATCTTAGACAGTTTCTAATAAATAATGGTTGTTAAATTATACAAAGAATTGCTTTAAACAAATCACATTTATTCCAGGTATGTGACAAATGGTTTACACAGAAATACGACGAGGCCGTAGCCAATATGCAGCAGAAACTTGAGTGTGGTGTCTTAGCACGTCCGCAGCCACAGCAAAGTCATTCTCGCAGAGCGTGTAACTTGTGAAGCATCTGAGGGTGTGAAAGTGAAGTGTGTGACAATCATTTCACGTAGCAGTCAAATCAAACCAGGCATTCGAGGAAGATACATTAACATTTTCTTATAACAAAAATGATTTAACGTTTTAATTATAATATTGTTATCTTCAGAGTGGAAATGTGAAAATGATGTAGTGATATTTACTAGTTGATCTATTTAAACGAGTAAATGTAGTGTAGAACACATATACCTTGTGTTTTTACACTCAAATGAAACAATAACTACTATCTTAGTTATTACTTTATTATACTCAATCTCTTACACACGTTAACTCAGTAATTCTCCATATCACACTCTCTATCTCTATCTATCTGTCTCTTTTTCCATCTCCGGCTAATTGTATTTTCTCATACACAAGTATTTGTAGTTGTAAATCAGAGATAGATATACAATACGCACTATTTACAATAGATACTTATTATTATAATGTTTTAATTAATATCAAATGTAGTTATTGATGCCAATGAACATTTATTGTAATATATCTACGTCTATGTATATTATATGTATCTAACTACAAGTGTTAATAAATGTATAATGAAATGATATTTGTTATATATAATTTATCTTTTAATATGTATATTTGAAAATATATTAATGCACTAGTCATGTTTCTTGTACAATAATACTCTATTTATAAGTAGTGTAAAAATTGATTTGATTTTGTTTGTGAAATAAAAGAAACATTAAATATATTGCAGCATTTCTTTTATCAATCCAAAATTCCTTTATATTAATCTGAAAACAATGTTATCTTACTTTTTGTCAATTTACCCCGTAAAAATCAATCATAAAACTTTTGCTATAGCAACTCCATCTAGCGGCCAAATGGTGAACTACCAGCAATCGTGACGTCATTAGCCGAGATAAGCTCCGAAATCACAAATATTGAGTCTTATATAATGAAAACGGAGCTTGTCTCGGCTAAGTACAGTAATTACTAAACTTAGCCGAGATAAGCTCCGTTTTCATTATATAACACCAAATTTTTGTGATTTCGGAGCTTATCTCGGCTAATGACGTCACGATTGTTGGTAGTTCACGATTTGTCCGTTAGATGGCGCTACTGTCTCCAATACAAATAAACTTAGCCGAGATAAGCTCCGTTTTCATTATATAACACTCAATTTTTAAGATTTCGGAGCTTATCTCGGCTAATGACGTCACGATTGTTGGTAGTTCACGATTTGTCCGTTAGATGGCGCCACTGTCTCCAATACAGATAAACTTAGCCGAGATAAGCTCCGTTTTCATTATATAACACTCAATTTTTAAGATTTCGGAGCTTATCTCGGCTAATGACGTCACGATTGTTGGTAGTTCACGATTTGTCCGTTAGATGGCGCTACTGTCTCCAATACAAATAAACTTAGCCGAGATAAGCTCCGTTTTCATTATATAACACTCAATTTTTAAGATTTCGGAGCTTATCTCGGCTAATGACGTCACGATTGTTGGTAGTTCACGATTTGTCCGTTAGATGGCGCCACTGTCTCCAATACAGATAAACTTAGCCGAGATAAGCTCCGTTTTCATTATATAACACTCAATTTTTAAGATTTCGGAGCTTATCTCGGCTAATGACGTCACGATTGTTGGTAGTTCACGATTTGTCCGTTAGATGGCGCCACTGTCTCCAATACAACTAAACTTAGCCGAGATAAGCTCCGTTTTCATTATATAACACCAAATATTTAAGATTTCGGAGCTTATCTCGGCTAATGACGTCACGATTGTTGGTAGTTCGCGATTTGTCCGTTAGATGGCACTACTATCTCCAATACAAATAAACTTAGCCGAGATAAGCTCCGTTTTCATTATATAACACTCAATTTTTAATATTTCGGAGCTTATCTCAGCTAATGACGTCACAATTTTCCGTAGTTCACCATTTATCTATTAGATGGCGCCACTATCCTTAAGTGTTGGTTTTTTTTAATACCTTTTTGTACCTATTTATCTACATAGGCTTATATAGTTTTATCTATAATATTATAATATATCTATCATTACTTACTGTATTTACCTACCTACCTATTCTATCTTTAGATAGAAGCCCTGCAATCAGAGACGTAGCCGTAGGTAGAGGTTGCTACGCTCCTTGCTAAAACTGAAATAAATGCACCAATCTTTCATTGTCTATTTAATTTCTACCAACATCACCTTTCTGACTGAATCCCCCCTCCCTACTTGTTCCAATAGCAATGCTATCATCATCGCAGAATCTTATAGACGTTGTTGATGTAATTAACCGATACTTATTTATTACAGGAATCTGTATTACTGTTTTTAATGAAATCTTTATTACTAAAATAACAAAAAAATATTTATTAATTATAATATATATTTATTTGAATAATATTGATAAATCTATAATACAGTGATCAATTAATTACATTAATCTATAATAAGTAGATAATACATTACATATTTAAATGATCAATATATCTTATGTATATATGTTTGTTATAAATACCATTATTGCGTCTTTACATTAATTTTACACAATTGAAGAACAAGTGACGATGGCCACATGTGGCTCTATCATTCACTATCTACTTTAGCCACTGTCTCTGGCTTTACAAGTTTTATTTAAAAGGTGGTTCTGCCGCATGCTACAATTCCCAAATTGGAATATTACTCCCTAATTCGAGTATTGTCTTAACAATTTAAATTTATATTAGAAGGCAAAATATTTACAGAAAATACTAACTATTATTATATACAATTTAATAAAATAATTAGCAATAAAATCTATAATGAAAATTCAACTTTCAAAATTAATTAAAGGTACTCTGTTATGTACACGTTTCTACTTCTAAATATGAAGGGTGGGGGGGGGGGAGATAATTACTCACTAGATAAAGAAACAATAATGTACAAATATCGAGTAATTGAAACAATGTCTCAATATTGAAAATATAAATTACACAAACTTGAAATAAGTATTGTAATCAAATGTTTGTTGCAATTATTGTTTTACCTATGCCTTAGAGCATATACTACTAGAGCCAGCCTTACCGCTCAGCCGTGCGAGAGCGAAAACGCAATAACGCTACATCCTTTCTCTTTCGCTCCACGTACTGATGCTGCGGACTGAAAGAGAAAGGATGTAGCATTCTTACACTTTCTCTCTCGCACGCTTGTTTTGTACGGCCGAGTGGCAAGGCTGCCTCTAGTAGTATATGCTCTAAGACCTATGTATTAAATTGTTTAGTTGTTACAGCTCTTTGTATCGTTATCCATAGGGTAAGACGTAATTTACCAAGTCAATGTAAATATTATAGTAATTATTTTCAAGTCCACAAAATCAAAAACAATATATTATTATGAATTCAAACTGGAGATGAGCAAATTCCAATGTTTCCATTATCAAAATTAAAGTCAGGTTTATAACATTTTTTCATTGTTATAAAATAATACAACAATCAAAATTTCAAATTTAATCTAAAGGACTGTAACGACTGTAACTACTACATACAAGGTTTCAAATATAGTACAACCAGGGTTGCCAGATTTTTCAAATGCTCCGGCGGGACATCTTCGCAGGGGGGGGGGGGGTAGTGATTTTTAGGTTACAGAAAAATTCATTTTTTTTTTTTTTTAACATACATATCACCAATAATTGTTTAAATTAAGTCCGTTTATCTATAAATATATTTACTGAACAAACTTTAAAAGTTCATTAACCACATTAGTACTTTTGTGGACTTGTAACGCTTGTAACAAACAAATATTCAGGTGACAAAATGTTAAAAAATATTAGTTATATTTATTATTAGATTGAATTGATTTTAAAATATGAGAACCCTCTTTTTTTTAAATGTACATTATGCACATACTTTTCAAAAATTAACAAAAATTAAGAATGATGTTTAAGCGGGACATTTGAATTTTTGAGCGGGACGCGGGACTAACTATCCTGGAGCGGGACAATCCCGCTCCAGGCGGGACGTCTGGCAACCCTGAGTACAACAGACATTTTAACACAATTTCAAACTTTAACCAAACGGGACACTTTTTATTTTTAAATCCACCCGCTAGATTCAATAAAATTATTAATATCCATTAATTTTAAACATTGAACATTGAATAAATTTATTTGAGAACCTGTTTTATATTAATATTAATCAAATATCAACTCTTTTTACTTACAGCATTGCAAACGTAAAAATACAACGTACAGCACCTACTTAATATTCCTATATAAATGTTTTAGGTTAGGTTAGGAAGAATACGTAGGGCCGGCTAATACACAATATATAAGATTTATATATATAAAAAATGGAAGCCATGTAATGGAAAGAATCCACGTACTGTCACAGTACTGATTGTTCGTAAGTACTTTAATATCACAAACACAATAAACCTACAGCCGTTTGCTTTATTTTAAATTAAATATCTTAATCGATATGTTTTTTATTTAAAAACTTCTATAATTGATTCAACTTCATCCACCACCAATCTTAATTAAACGTCACATTATTATAATTTATCTACTCGTATTTACTTCACCGATTATAAATTATTTTATTTATTTATTTAATATAATATTTGTTTTTTTTTCTCTGTCGTCGGACAGATATTGTTTTATAATACTTTTTCACTTAAATTATACGCATTAACTATTTTTATTTTAGAATATTTTATTAAGAAATATAAAATTATTGATCAAAATATTTATTGGAAAAAAGTTAAAGATTTGGCCTACGATGTGAAAGAAATTAAATCTGCAAAAATGTTGATTTTTTTTTAATAGAAATCTTTCGTTTTGATAGAAATATTTTGATCTTCTAAATGTATTAAGTAACGAATGTTACATAGTTATATACAAAATAATCAAAAAAGCCTCAGACATTTAACAAAAAAACAAAGTTTTTGATTATTTTGTTAAAAACTACAAACGTGTGAATCTACTTCAACATTCTTAAAGTCAATGTTTAAGAAGTTATCTAGTAGAATATTCCACACGTCCTATATTCAATTAAAACACATACCCCGACGTAACAATATTCTACTTAAGTACTTATCATGCTGATTGACTCGGTCCTCAGCTCTATCAGCTCTGTAAAGTTCTCTCCGTTGTGTAGCAGAGGCATTGAGTCTGAAATATCGCACGGAGACACCTGACTGTGCTGCTCAGAGTGCTCGACAATATTCTTGTCATTGTTATACTTCTCGGCGTCTTCGTCGGTCGTCACCAACCCGTGGAATATCGGGACCAAGTATTTAGACTTTGCAAAAATGTACCAGTTCTGCAAACCAACAATTGTATCATTATTTATTTGTAAATAGTGGGGGACGATGCAACTCACAAAGACACAGCTGCAGACGGCGTACATGATAGGCATCACGGTACTGTCGTTTGCATTGTCCAGAGCCAACACCGTGATGAACCATATCACCGTGTAACTGGTCTCAATCATTAGCAACGCCTTCAGACACTTCTTGCACGAGTACAATGTTGACAGATGGAGGTCTTCATCTTCTGACTTGTCACCAAAAGTATTACCTTCAATAACAAGAGTTTAAGGGGCATTAACACCATCATATATCACTTATATGTACATACCTTCACCTATTGTCGCTTGCGTATGTTCAAAGTGTCTGTCAAACATCCGTGACTTGTTCTCGAGGTCTATTGTTGTTATAATCGAGTCTGTGCTCGACAACTCGTACTTTGACAGTTCTCCATTGATTTTACGAATCCCGTTGAGGCTTGTGATAGTCGTCACGACTATCAGCACTGTCACCGGGAGCATGTAATTGAAGAACATCCCCTTCTGTACAGACATCCAGCAAAACTTCTTTGACTCGTAACTGCTCAAAGACACGCAGTAACATAACTGGAATAGGTTGGTTTGTTCTCAATGTAAATCAGTTTGTGTGGTTTTTTATCTGAATTACTCACCAATATTAAAACTGCCGGTAGTCCGTAAGTCACAGCATAGATAAACTTAAATTTAGGGATGTACTCGTTCGACAGCCGTTTGTAAATGTAATAGCAGTTCACAAATATCCAAACGGCTGTTAGAAAATGCATGTAATGCAACGTTATAGCTATCAGTTCACATCGGGTTTTATATTTAGTCGCCTGAAAACATATCTTAATAATGACTGATCTTTCTTAATGCAAGTATAATTAACTTACATGTACCCCTAACATAAAAGTCAAGTTGGCAATGCACAATGAAAATATCGTGTTCAAAAACAGTTTGGAGGCATCATTTTTCTGTTCCCTCCTCAAAAACGTGCAGATAATTGTCAGAAACTGAGCGGCACAGCTCAAAACCGCACCTATGATTATTATTTCTGCACCAAACGTGTACCCGTTCTTGTTGTGGTTACCGTAGTAAATATACATCAGGTTATCTATAAAGTCGTGATCGTGAAGGTCTGTGTCTGCCAGAGAATCATCCGGTAACTCTATGTTTGGCAAAACGTCGACCGAATCTGTAAACTTTGATTCAAACAGCTCGGGGTTCGGTAAAATCGTATCCTCCGAGTTTGACTGTGAAGTCAAATTGTTGGAGAGCTCGTAATCGTAGTTCGGATAATAATCAACATCTATTTGATTGCTTATTTTATCACTGGAGTTTTTCGTTGCGCTATTGTTTTTAGGATCAGCTACAAAATATAACCGGAGTCAAGTTTTATAAACACAACATTCATGCAGAATTTAAATTCAATTTTAAAAACAACAATAAGACATTACGAATAAACAAAAGGCAAAAGTATTATCTGTATTTAAAAAGCATCAAGAATATTTTATATTGTGAAATTACAATACAATTTTTCAATCACGAAGGTGAAAATTGTAGCCCCATAAAAATCGACGCCGGTCCTGTTTACAATTAAACATTTTAGCGCTACAACAATAAAACCCCGCCACTATACAACTTACGTGCTGTAGCTAACGCCGTACAAAACAGTACACACAATGCGTTCAACGGCAAATCCATCTCTCGTCAAACAAAACCAATTCATAAGGATAAGTGTAGAGTAGCTCTTTTTGCTATAACATATAGCTCAATCACCTTGGACCTTGTTCGGATGCTGCGAGCTTCAAAACGAGCTACAGCATCCACATGATACACGCGTAGACTGAGACGCGATCACACTACAACGCAGCTCGTGCATAGCGTCGTCTCACTCGCACAAACGTCACACGCGCGACTCAATCCTGCTGCAAGTTCGCGCACGCGCACTAAACGTTAGATCAATAATGAGCGCGAAACTCTTATATTTAAATATTTCATTGTAATAAATAAAACGTAATCACTTACCTGTGTTATGTTTATATTAAATTCATTAATTATTCTATTAAATTTTATGATTTTACTTGAAATAAGAGCTTAATTACTTTTTAAATGAAAGTTATTGTAATTACACTTATAAATGTACTTTTGATTATATTTTTAATGTAATATAAGTACGATACTTTTGTAAAATAATTTAAATATTTTTTTAAAAAGTATTAACAATAAGTAGGTATTTGTGCACACAGCTCTTAAATTAATTATAGACTGTAAATTTAAAAAGAAATATTATGCAAACAAAACCCAATTGATAATAATATACTATATTTTTTAAATAAAAAAAATACAGGTAAAATGTAAGTATGTACATTCTCAACTAATTACTACGTTAAATTATCATACGACTTTTATTCTGTAAAAAATAAAAACCAAAACAAAATTTTACATGTTTACAAATGAAAATAATTTTTTACAGAATAAAAATACAGTTTAAACTTTTAAAAAATAAATGATATAAATACAAAAATGTCAGATATCTCGCGATCGCATGAGAAATAAACAACAGTCAACAGACGGACACACACACGCACGCACACGCCACGCACACCTTTCACAACTCACTGTACACATACCGTTCTATAATATTTCATAATTTAAAATCAAACTAATAACGCTATTATTAATATTCATTTATATTAATTAACTAATCAATATTTAAGGTTTAATTAATTATTTAAAACAACAGATCTCATTACAACAAAATTAAGAATCCACTCAACAAATTTCTATTGATTAAATGTATTGCTTTTTAATTTAATATTTATAGGGGTAGGAAAATCTTTACTCCGTTATTTATTTTAGCAAACGTGAATAACTTGAAAAATAAACATGTTTCAAATAACTGTCAGGTTTCAAAATGCCTATAATTTGGTGGAGGGTTTCAAAGTAATCTTATTAAGGTGTATTTGCAAAATCGTATTTTACACGAAAAATAAATAAAAAACTTTTGTAGGTAATTTTTTTTCCTATAGACACAAAAAATCATGAAAATTAACTCTTTCAAATTGTTTTTATCTCGTAAAAGATCATTTATTATTATTTTAATGCGAGAAATCTTCCATAATTTTTCTGCACAATTTAAAATAATTTAAACTATAAAAAATTCTGCCAGAAAACAAAATTTCTTACAAAAGTTTTCAATTTTTGTATAAAATACAATTAAAGAAGAAAATGAACACGAGATGACGTTGAATCTCCCCCCACCATTTGATTGAACCTCTTTCAAACGATTAAACATTTACTTCAAACTTAATTCTAAAGTTAATCTCATTTGCCAACATAAATAACTGATAGTTTGTTACATAAAGAGAGGTCACTCCGTCAATATCTTACAAACGGAAAGTGTTTACATCAGTCAAATAATAAACAGCACTAAATATTATGAAATATAATAAAAGCGTACGTGTTGAATATATTGCAGCGATATCACCGCTACTACATTAGTCGTGTTGTTACACTCACATCGACACACAACAACACATCTACTTATGTATATATACCTATATATACATACACATGATCAAAAGTCTTTAATAGCAAATAATTCTCATTATACAAACAAATCGGTATCTACCTAAACAATCAACATAAACATTATTTAACTCTCGGGCATACAAACGGACTATAATATATTATATGTATAATAGATATATACTTAATCATTACAGTGTCCATTTACAACAACAATAACAACTAAACGACGCGCGCAACTCGATTCATTATTATCCAACATACATTAAAAGATACGTTCAAGGGGGCTCTCCTAATCATACAAATTATATCTTTATAACTTTATTCATTTATATCAAATCGTGAAATTTTTAAATAAAGCCCGTCGGACAAAACGACAAGAAAATCACATCAGCAATTTAATTGGGTGCAAACGTACTGCATATTTATGCAAGAGATGCTCTCTAGACTGTACCTCTCAGAAAAACGAGCCCCCTTAAAAGTAAACAACAAATTTAGACAAATAAAAATTAAACAAGACGGTGAAATATAAATAATATACATCATCTGCTTGTCCGAGAAATTAAAACGGGCATGGAATGTTGATAGATTTTCAAAAAATTAGATCGTTTCCGAAACTATGCTTCCTTAAATAAACAAAACTAATCATTAGTCGCATCCACGCTTAAAAACTGTTATACATACGTCTATATCGGGGTTCGATGTCAACATCAGAAGTAAGTCAACGGTAAAGGGGGCGGCGGCTCTGAAATCAAGCTAATCATTATCGCGTTAATTCACAATAATTACCACGTTTACCATTATTACAAACTGAGATAATTTACAATTGATGTAAATATTATAACAGTACCTGTTTGTGCGGCCACGCTAAATGTTTCTCTGCTCGAGTATAATATAAATTATAATGTACATTAATTAATATTAAATATAGGAATTTATTCAAAGTTTGCAGTTTTTAATGGACATTCTACATAAACTACGGTGATGCATACTTTAAACTATTGTTGTAGGTTATTGTATCGATACCCACCCTACAGTCCTGTGTTTACTTGTCACGGATTTAAATAAAAATATAGTGGATTATCACAATAGGCATTTCATTTTAAATAATGAAATAAGTTATTAAGATTCTAAAAAATGTATTTATTTTTATATTAAATGCCAGATTAATATAACTATTGTTGAAATAACAATGCAAAATACAACAATCCGTTGTGTGTGTTAAATGGAACACCAATCAGGGGGAATGACGTCACACATCAGTAAACGTCTTTAATTTTAGACAAATATCAATTCCTCTTACAAGATTATTTATTTAAGAACTTATATAGTTTGGAATTCATTTTTAACACATAAAATAATTAAATTATTGTCGTAACTCTGAATGTTTGATTATTGTTGACAAGGAGTGTGACGTCACAACTCTCAAATATCACCTGCAAACGTTTTGTGGCGTCAATTCAAAATTATTCTGCAGAAATAATTATTTTTTGGAATTGGAACACATAAGTTAATCATAGAATAGTTTTTTTAAATTAACCATCATGCCTATATTATAATGATTCAAATTTCAATAAATAAAACATACACTGTAATTAATTGTTGCAAATTTTAAACAGCAGATGTTTTTATCATATTATTTACATCAACGTTTCGAAACAAACTGCAAAAGTTAACTCACCCTAAGCCGAGATGCGTTCAGCTTCATGTCAAGTACAGACGTACTGGCTGTGTTGAATCTGGTCGTCCGAGTCCACGACTACGTTCTTTGTTACGGTCGCAGCGGCGGTGACGGCGGCGGCTGCAGCAGCGTTCGCCGCCGTCACCGTCGTCGTCAGTTCAGCTGCAGCAGTGACAGCGCTCTTTATGTCCGACGTGGACGCGTTTGAGTTGTCCTCAATGTTGAAACTGCAGCTCGAGTCTTCGTTACACTGGATGTTTATCGAACAATTCGGGCTCTCTTCGTACTGAAAACAATGTTGTTAAATCATCTGTTGGACAGATTTGACTTGTCGGTGCACCAGTTGTAAACAATCATGTTACTAATATTATTCCCTACTTTGTAATTAAGGTACCTACTTGACCACCTTATAAATTTCAAAAAATCATTTTTTTTTTTGCATTTTCTCAATCCTTATACTTTTAAAGATCACCAATTTTTTTTTTTTTAATTTTAATTCTAACATAGTGAAATTAGTGAAAGTGTTCACGCACTTCTATTACTCCATACTTGCTGATTCTGATTGCAGGCAGCTGTTTCTCAAAACTACTTTTTTTCAAATGGCGGACAGTTAATCTTCGAAACTGCTCGGCCGATTTCAATGATTTTGGTCTTGTTTTGTTCGTTGAGATGTTTTGTATGCCAATTTACCACATTTTGCCAAAAAAAAAAATTAATTATAACATTTTTTTTAGCAGAGAATAGTGAAAAACAGGGGTGTTTTTTCAATTTTTTTTTCAAACATCCACCATTTTTTATTTTATTTTTGGCAAATTGTGGTAAATTGTCACGTAAGGGACCTTTCTTTTGAAGATGCTGTTTTTTTTTTTTTTTTCAAATTTACCAATCCTGAGATTAACTGTCCATTTTTTTGAGACTTCGACTTTGGTGCCTCCTGAATAGTTGTTAAAAAATTAAATTAAAAAAAATCAAGTATTTTTGTATTTTATAAGCTTCAAATAAAAGTTTAAAAAAAAAATCATTGTAATATCTTATACAGGGCCTGAAAAAAAAATTATTGAAAATGTTGTATTTTTTTAGCTTTCCAAGGTGGTCAAGTATTTTAAAACAAACACTCGGATTCTGTAAAAGTTTTGAAAATATCTAAATGAGATAATTTAACATGTTTTAATTATTTAGATGAGTGTTATTCAATCAATATATTATATAATTAAATCCATTTACTTTTGGTGTCTTGACGTAATCAAGAACTACTAAACACAATACACTGTTGTTGTTTACTTACTTCTGCTACTCTCATACTTACTGAAGAAACTGGCACGACGACGTCCTCAGACAGCCTGGTCTTCTTTGCATTACCGGCAACGTCGGCCGTAGTGTCTGACGACAGCCTCTTCCTGTCTGTCCCGTTCTTGGTTGCCGCCGCTGTTGTAACAGAGGTCGCGTTACCGCTGTTAGAGTTCTTCCTCTCCCTCTTGAGCAGACTGGGCGACAGGTACTGGTGCAGTTGCTTGCGCTTGACGTGCCTCGCCTCTATCTTCATGCCCTCCTTCAGCAGCTTGATGTTCTTGGCCTGCCTGTGCACGGCCTCCGTGAATGTTTTGATATCGTACGTCAGATACACGTTTAGGTTTTCTGTCTTGGCAAACTCTAGACCGATGAACCACATCGTGCACTGGCCGGTGCTCTCTGGCTCTGGGTAGCTGTAACACTCTGGGTTTATGTGAGCCAGAGTTATGTGCTGATTTCTCTCCAAGCTTCCTGTAACGTCAATAACCAATCAGAATTAAGTGCAGAACTGTGCACAAGTACTTAATACTTTCCGTAACTGTATTTAATAATTGAAAGTTCAATTTTCAGTCTATGATAGGGGGGCCCAAAATATTTTTGACAATGTTCGTTATGATTTTCAGTGAAAGTACTAATTAAAAGCTACATTCTGAATTTTTTTCAGATTTTTTGAATCGATAGTTTAGAAAATAGAGGGGGGGGGACGCTTTTTTAATGACTTTGGAGAGAAAATACATCGTGATCGAAGGGTTAAAATTAAAAATTTCTGTTACATTTTTTGTTGCATTTTAGGGGACCTTTCTAACGACACCCCACTCAATGGTGTAAGTGAATTTTTTTTTTTGAAAACACTTTTCATTTTATGAAAGGGGGGTCTAAAAATTGTTATTTTCAAAAATCTTATCATTTCTGTTTTTGGGTCATCAATCTACGGCCGTATACCAAATTTCATCTTATTATCTCAAATTTTTTGAAGACGGACGGACGGACATGGAGAAACTATAAGGGTTCCTAGTTTTTACTACGGAACCCTAAAAAGTACTTCAAAACATTGACAAACCTATCAGATGCCTGATCTTGGACTCGACAAGGCCGCACCACTCGAGCTGCTCGTCAGAGGTCGCTGCGCTCGCCAGCAACACAATGAAGTGCCTGTATTTTGTAAAGAACAGCGGCGCTTCAAACAGACGGCCCCACGGCTGCTTTCCTAACATTATCTCCTCGGTCAGCACGAGCCCGCCCTTGAATGCCTCGGTTATGATAGTTCTCGTCGACGTTGACACATTGAACGTAGAGTTCTGCTGCGGGTAAGCCGGCGTGATGATCGGCATCAGGTGGTATCTGTCGCTGACGTTCACCTGCAGCACACAAACAACAATATTACACACTCTGAAATGCAACTGTTTCAAATGTCTCTGACTGACTTACCCTCGGATCCCAGACGGGAAAGCCCAGGTTGACCGTGTCGGGCTGTTTGAGCAACACGGGCTGCGGCCACTTCCACTGCGAGAACACCAGGAAGAACTTGTGCACGAGGGTGGCGGGCGCTGCGTTTGGGTACAGCTGGCACGTACGTGCGACCAGCATCGCCCACGACACTCCGCCCAAGTATCCCAGTGCGTTGTTGTAGATGCCGTGCTCTGTGGAACCAAGGCATTAGTTATATTTTGTATTATTAAAATGATGCATTTATTTATACAAATAATGTATCCAGTTCAGAGTAGATTCATTATTCAATAATAACATTGAAATTGTTGATAATTTTACATATACGAACATGAGTTAATTAAAACAACACATACTTTTAGCCCACAGCTTGATAGCACGCAACGCCAGTCTGAAGTTCTCAATATTCGGAACCAGACGCAGTATCTCGTCAGTCACCCTACATCCGTTCAGGCTACGCACGCACTTCTGGTCCAGGTTCTTCAGCAAGTTATCGTCTTTGAGATCCATCGTGTCGGGTATTTCTTTAAGCGCAAGCCGAGCGAACAGCATGTCTATCTCGATACCGTCAAAGTTCATCTTTATTACCGGTACGAAAGCTTCCTCGACGGCCTGTAAAGTCATCAACGTCACTAACTTAATTACTTTGATAAAACTATATTAAACTTACCCGTAAGTCAGTCACTTCAGACTGTTGCTTCAGCAGTTCAAAAAAACTAGTAAAATAGTCCGTACGGTAAATGTGTCTCGGAGCTACACACAGTGCGTCTATATCTGCTCCTTTGTGGTGTACCTGAAACAAGCAACAGCTTACAGTCCTGTGTAAATCACTAGTGTAATAATCCACGGTTATCTATCGTTTTAGTGTCCAAAAATCAAAAAGTCTTTTCATTTTAATTGAATTGTTTTTTTAAAGATTTTAAGCAATTCAGGCAGCTGTTTAGAGTACCAAAATTTAAAAAAAATGTATATGCATCACAGGCAGTTTGATACCTATTATTAATATTAATATTTGTTTATTTAAATAATAAAGAAATCAATAAATTTTCATAAATAGACTTTAAGGGGGATAGAGCCACTGTGACGGGTCAAAAAATTGTCAATGTTTGGGAATTTTTTTCACAGATATAACTAATTATTTTTGAATCAGGTAAATGACATTTTATTAAGTATATATTCAACTTATTTAATATCATTTTTTATTGAAAAATATTAAATATTTACAAAGTTATGGGCCTCAATGTGACGACAAAAAAAAAAATTTTTCTCTATGGTCGACTCGAAATTTCGAGAAGGGTTATATGAAAAAAAATAAATAAAAATTTTATCAATATCTATATGAATGTAGCTATCTTTGCACATAGCCGTTTTTTTTTTATTTTATTTTTTCACAAAATGGTAATCGTTTGAAATTTTTTTTCATTTTTAAGACCTATTTTTTTTATTAGAGCGGTTTTAAAAATAGTAATCATCAAAATTTCAAAAATCAGCTACGTGCAACGATAGCTAGCTACTACAATTACGAAAAATATAAAAAAAATAATTGAAATCGGTTCATTAGTCCGAGGAATCGTGTCAACCAGGTCCAAAAATATCATTCCAAGATAAACGTGTTTAATGTTTTTGTTATGTCATAACCGGCCGTCACTAAATTGACTGTAACTCCGTCAATTTTCAAAATTTAAACTCAATTTTTTGTATACATATTTATGAATATGTAAACATAAAAAAAATTGTTTTTTTCCGTCACAGTGGGCTTCCCCCCTTAAAATCATCTCTATTACAATATATCTTGACATTCAAACGTTTTTTAATTATTGAATCCATAGACTATAAGTTGAGTAGTTAAAGATTTACAATGAAATAATTTGGAGCACTAAAACGATAGATAACCATAATCCACAGATACTTACACCTAAACGGTAGCTTCCGAATGTATAGATTTTTCCGCCTACATTATCTGCAACATTTTCTGGCATATTCCTGCTTATGCTAACACTCTTTATCCATTGCCTCACTAACTGATATAGTTTTCCTAATATCTCCATACGGTGTGTCAGTTCCTTTTCAGATTCAAACACGTCGTGCGGTCTCAGAGCCTCCTCTAGCTCGGACGTCTTCTGCAAGTCCGTAGCACGAGGGGACGCCGTAGATATCGCCGACGTCATGCCTAACGTGCGTGAATTGTTCCCGGGCTGGGTGTTGTTTGTTTGACTCGATGGATTAGTCGACCACATATTGTTTTCGTTAGTAAATTCCAACAATATTGTAAATTTTAAACAAAAGTTATTTATAAATAACCTGTAAATATATTACAGTCAATTTACAGATAATATTTGAAGTATTTAAGAGTATATGTACTTACCTGTGACATATATGTATGTTATTATACTTTTAATAAAAATAAATAAAGAAACATGGTTATGAAACTGACGTTACCATAATATATTTGACATTTTTACATCGCAGTCGTATTTAAAAACTTATAAAGACGTATTTCACACATGGTTATAAAGAATATTGAATGATGCTAAGTAAAAACAATAAAATATTTTATATATAGACGTATTACAATTGTTGACCGTACTCAAAACAAATAAAATCACTTGGAATAAGAGCAAACGCGTCTAAACTAAATTTTCCATCGTAAATAACGGGTTGGAAAGATTATCCTTTATTATTGTTCTTAAAATTCTAAATCAGTCTACAAAATTCTTAAATTTGTTTTTACATAAATGCAGAATTCACAATAATCGTTAAGTTGGCACTAATACGCGTCACAGTTCTATTCCAGTGATCGTCAAACTGTTTTATTCAAATTTTATACACTAATTTTACAACAAACTGTATAATTGTATTAATTTATCCAAATATAACAAACGTTAACTGACAATCGTATTATTTAAATGTTAATAAGATATTGAACAAATAATGTTACACGTGTTTTAATAAAAAGAAAACAAAAATAAACACGTGCAGATTTTTGAAAGCGCTGATATCAAATGACAATCAACAGGATTGCCAACTTAACATAAAGTTCGTTTGATTATAAAAAAAATAGTGACATCTAATGCTAGACGTAGAAAACAAACCGGATGTCCTGTTTCTATAAATCCGGTGTATTTAATTTCAAATACCTACTAATATGAAATAAAATAAATGTAATTGTATATAACATATATTAAAAATCCCTTCAGTTTTATTTATACATCATTATTATAATAAAACAATATAAATAATATGAACAATTCACGGTGTTAGACGTTTTGGATCACGTGGGAACATGCTAGTTTTACGAATATTGTCAAGTCCTAAATACAACATGACTACTCGCTCCAAGCCAATACCACCGCCAGCGTGAGGGGGACAACCAAATCTAAATGCATCGATATACGATGATATTTTTGTTAAATCTGAAAACAAAAGAAAACAGTTTAAAATTCCCTCTCAGTAACGAATAAAAACATAATCATTTTACCGATTCCATGAAGTTTTGCTCGTTCGCTTAAGAATTCCGGATCGTGTATCCTCTGAGCTCCGGACAGTATTTCTTCACCTCGCATAAACATGTCGTACGAATTGCTTACTTTAGGATCATTCGGATCTGGCATCGTGTAGAAAGGTCTCACGGCCAACGGGAACTTATCTAATATGTAGAAATCAGTGTCGTACTGAAAACAATAACAAATACACAACATAAATAGAGCATTTGCATTAATGCACTATGTTTAATGTAAACCTTCATTTTAATAATTTTCCCCAGTAGTTTTTCACTGGGGGTGCTCATGTCCTCCTCGTCACCCATCTCGACACCAGCCTCACGCAATATAGCGACGGCCTCGGAGAACTGCAAGACTAGAGGTGGATCGAGAAAGGTAAATGGTTCCACGTTGTATTGTTGTCTCACGATGGCTATTTCTTTACCGTAACTGAAAAATACATTGGCCAAGTAAATGCACAGTGCTTCCTCGTGCTAAATTCATCAAAGGTAGTTAATTATTGAACAATTTAAATAAAAACCGATAAAATATTTAGATTAACTGCTTGTCATTGGTTAACCATTTAATTTTCATACAATTTTAATAAAAAATATTAATTTGACATTTTTCTTAATACGTGCTTGGTTATTATGTCGTATATTTTTAATTTTTTGACAATTTCAATCAAAATCATTATTTTTCTGCTAAACAAATGTCAAAATGGCATTTAATATGTCAAAATAAATAGCAATTTTAAAAAAACAAATGACGATTTTCTTAAAGCAAATTGAGATAAATCTTTGTAAGGGAATATTTTACAACAAACGTAGGTGATCTATATTATAGGAAATTGAATGCTCTACAAAAAAGGTTCTATAAAATATTCACGTAACGTGTGTAGTTCTTGAGATATCTTCAAAAAATAAGTCTTTTGGGATGTCACCCCTCTCCCTTACACACGATTTTAATAATTTTGAAATGGGACCGTCCTCAAACCAGACCCAACCAAGTTTCATCAATATAGGTTCAGTGGTTCATGAGTTATGTGTGTGACAAGGATTAGGGGACAGCCACACACAGAACAAAAATTGTTTGTCTTGACCTGAAACGGATAAATCAAGTATCATTTTTAAAATCAGAGAACAAATTTTTGTTCTCATTTTAAAACGATCACAAATCTTCTGGTATCTTCGATATTGCAAGGAAGCAAAACCCTATTAATATAAAATCATATTGATGATATTTTGTAAACTTACGTGTCTCTAAGCCCCTTGAACATCTCCGTGAACAGATTCCCAATCGTGTACATGACCTCGTGATAATGGTACTTGAACGCCATCTCGAGATCCAGGCCAACAAACTCAGTCAAGTGTCTGTGCGTGTTGGAGTCCTCAGCTCTGAACACGGCACCGACTGTGTACACCTTCTCCATATCTGCAGCAATCGCCATCTGCTTGTAGAGCTGTGGGCTCTGAGCCAAGTATGCAGACCCCTTAAAGTAGCTGACAGTGAACACGTTGGCACCGCCCTCGCTAGCTGCAGAGATGATCTTGGGCGTGTGGATCTCGAGGAAACCCTGCGACGCGAGGATGTCACGGAACAGCTTGCATACAGCAGCCTCCAGACGGAAGATAGCCTGGTTGGCCGGGGTCCTCAGGTCTAGAACTCGATTATCTAGACGGGTGTCTTGATTCACTCGGATTCCAGGTCCCTGGACACAAAATGTTTACTACTTTGTTAGAAACTAATGAAAAAACAATCTTTTCTATCTGCACAGTTTAATTAGTATAAACTTACATCTTCACTGTTCTCAGGTCGAGCGGCGTCTTCTATCAACAGAGGCAACGGCTGCCCTGCAGCAGACACAGTGTACAAACGTAAACACGCCAGTTCCACGTTCTTTTGCGAGCAGGCTTCTATCGGTTGGCCGGTCAACACCACAGCGCCCTCTACATCCACTATACTTTCTTTAGTAACACTAGAATAATGATATCAAATTGCATTCTTATATTTGTTATATAAATAAGTAAGTAACATACTTGCTGGCAAATTTAATCATCTGTTTCGAAATAAACTTGTCCATATTTAAAACTAATTGTACGGAATATTCTCTCTGTCTGAGTACGATGAAGCATTGCTTGCCTTTGGCTCTGGAAGTGTGGAGTCTTGCCCTGATCCAGACAGATGGACCGACACTCTCATCATCACTAGATTTATTCTTTTTCCAATCTTCGACTAAAGACGGCACAAGCGATGAAACTTCTACAAATTTTCTATCGAGATTTTCACCTGACGACTTTATTAATGGTATAACTCCGTATCTGTCGGTCGAGTAGTCTGTTTAAAGAGAATCAATTCAGAAATTGCATTATTAATTATTATATTGCGTTACCTTCTATTGTTGATTGGTCGCCTTGCTCTTTTTGAGATACAGCTTTATGCTCGGCTTTTTTGGCAGCTTTCAGAGCTTCTTTGGCTTCTTTTTTTGCTGCCTTTTTAGATTTCTCTGCAGTTTCAGGCGTATTTGTATCAACCATTTTCTAAAATTAAATGCAAAAAGATAAAAAAATACAAAAATTCAATTCTCGCCAATGTTATATAATTTGAGTACTATTGTATACTAAATTGAAGGGCATTATCCAAATGTTAGTTTTCGTTAGTCGAAAAACTTACGTTAATGTAAATAAAGACTTTTTATCAAAAAAAATAGTATTTATTTTTGAAGTTCTTCACCGCCTTGTCCACATGTATCAAGTGGTCCGAATATAGTCGGAAGTCACACGACGTTAAGTGGGGGCAAACATAATGATATTAAATTACATTATCAATTAGCTTTTTTAAATGAATTTATATAAATATCCTAATCAAAATCAAAAACACACACCATTAAATATTTGATAAAACAACATAAATGATAATATAAAATATAATGAAGATCTTTTTATTCGAACAAACTATAAATTTTGTCAAGTTGCAATACAAGTGAATACATCGTCTTCAAAATTATAGCTGTCATGTGTCGCTACTACTAGTGTTGTCATTCTCGAAAAAAGAAAAAATATAAAATTAATATTAATGTCTGTTAAAAAATAGTAAATAATTCAAATTCAAAAATCCGAGGATAGAAATAAAAGTAAATGAACCATGGCCGGAAATTTTTGGCAAAGTTCTCACCAGTAAGACAATTACATATATTTTAAATTGGAAGTTTTCATTTTTGATATTCTAATATTTATTTTTCAGCCAGCAGTGGTTGTTAGATAAACAAGACTTAATTAGAGAAAGGCAACATGACTTATCATTATTGACTGACGAGGAATATCAAAAAATATTTATCTTTTTTGCTAATTGTAAGTCGTACAATGCGAGCTTGTTTTACTCGGCCCCGTTTACAACTTGCCTGTTTCAGTTATACAAGTACTCGGTGAACAATTGAAATTACGACAACAAGTAATCGCCACTGCCACCGTATACTTCAAAAGGTTCTATGCTAGGAACTCGCTAAAGTGCATAGACCCTCTACTTTTAGCTCCTACTTGTATATTTTTAGCGTCTAAGGTTGAAGAGTTTGGTGTAATCTCAAATTCAAGACTGATAACTACATGCCAGACAGTATGTAAGTGCGTCTAACCTAACCTACCTGTCCACACTGCATCATCTAACCGTAGACATAGGAATATAGGAACAGAGCATAAACTAGGGAGGGGGGTGAAGCCGAATTGCAAAGGGGGACTGATTACTATAGTTAGTTAATTTAAAAAATAATCATTGATAAATTCAATTTTTAAAGATAAATAACAACTATTCCTAACTTTATAAAAAAAACTGTAACAATAATTCATTATACAGGGTGGTCCGGTTTGGGATACAGATATTTTAGGAGCTGATTCCCTGACTCATTGTGAGTAAGAAATTGTGCAGGAAGTGGGGGTCTATCTTTGTCACCCTCTGAGTTACAGGATGTTTAAAAAATTTCCTTCGGAGTAGTTCTTACGACAAAGATTATCTCATAACTTCTAAAGTAACGTATCTAGAGCAATCATAATGAGTCAGTTTCATAGGTAATTAATTAACATATTTTTCAGTATTACGGTTATTGCTATCCGTATTTCTTATTCCGAGTTATAGCTCATCAAAGTCGAAAAATATCTTTTTTTGTTGAAATTCTTTATGAAAATGACATTTTTCTCCAAAAGTACCCCTAACATGTTGTATTTTTTATCATTATTTTAGTACATCATAATGTTACCTACAAATTCACTATACAAAGTTTGGACGTGGGTCTTATAGTTTTCCAGTTATTAATTAATCCCCAAAGTTACTATTTTGCTACCTGCCCTATTAAATGAAACAGTCAATAAAATTTGTTTATAACTACATAAATTTATTATTTATTATTTACCATAAAAATAACTATTAGACCCACGTCCAAACTTTGTATAGTGAATTTGTAGGTAACATTATGACGTACCAAAATAATGATAAAAAATACATGTCCATGCATCTAACTGATACACGTTTGCATTTACAGTGAAAAACAAATTTAACTACGCTTATAATAATCAAGAATTTCCTTATCGTACAAATCACATACTGGAGTGTGAGTTTTACTTGTTGGAGAATCTAGACTGCTGTCTGATTGTGTACCAGCCTTACAGGCCGCTGTTGCAGCTAGTGCACGACATCGGCAACGAGGAACAGCTTCTGACACTCTCGTGGCGTATAGTCAACGATTCCCTCAGGACGGACGTGTGTCTGTTGTACCCGCCCTACCAGATTGCTATAGGTACTGTACACAACAATCTAACGTAACGTACAATACTCAAATGTCTTTCAAACACGTTTCAGCTTGCCTGGAAATAGCTTGCGTAGTTCTACAAAAGGACCACAAGATATGGTTCGCAGAGTTGAATGTCGATATAGAGAAGATACAGGAGATTGCTCGATACGTGATAAACCTGTTTGAAATGTGGAAATCGTATGACGAAAAAAAAGAAATCCAAGCGCTTCTGAGTAAAATGCCAAAACCTAAACCTGCGCCTCAAAGGTAGGCCGATTGTGTTCAATAAAAGTATTTACCCGATCGACTGATACGTTAATACGAGATAAATAAACCGGGCCTGTTGTTTGTTGCTAAATAAAACATCTAAATTACTACAGGCACTTTGTATTTAATAGATTTAACAAAATGTATAAACTTATTTATGCCGTTAATATCAACAAAACAGTATTCAGTGTAAAATAAAAACATTCAATAACTTTGTACATTTTGTTTGGACAAAAAGACATTCTTTTTATTATAATTAAATATGTATTATTTAATTAAATACAAAATGTGAATATGTTTAATATAATAAATGATTTTGTTCCATAGTTGAAAATGTAATTAAAAACAATATTGTATCACGATTCTTGAAATCTGCTTAATAAATAAACTACTGATATTATATTGATGATATATATTATTATTGTGTTGTTGTTGTAACTCTTTCTAAACGCTTAGTATCTGCGTTTTGATCTGCAGTCTGTCGATAACGTGTTTAGGCATACAGAATGTAGGGTCCACGGGTTTTATCGAAGCGGTGCCAAGTAGAGACAGAGCTGCAAGTCCAAACAATGTGTGAAACGGGTCAGAGACGTCTCCCGGCCGGTCGCTGAACCCTCCCGTTTCAGAGTCCTAATTAAATACCAAATTACACAGGCATTAAATAAATAAGTTTATCAATAATGTATTTACATGACTTAATTGTTAAAATACATTCATTGACAAAATATTTAAAGACAGAAAGGGCAATAAAAGCACTAAAAGTTGAAAAGGTAGGCCAATTCCAATTATTCATTCTATTAACATGGTATTTTTAATATTTTATTGTAAAAATGAATCATTTGAATAATTCAAATGATTTTTGACATTTATGTATAATATTTGTAGTCATTAACTCTGGATGGGTAGACGTTCGTAATAATTACGACTACATTTACACAACGCCCTCTACAGGGAAATCAAGACAGGGTGTAGAGCCGAGCGGGAAGATATGCCTTGTTTAATAGTTGGTCTTGAACCTCTGCCAAGGACAGGTGTCAGTGTTTGCTATTTTTCTAGAGAGAGCCATAGATCGACAAGTCACATCGTATCTTTCACGAAGGTCTACTCTTTTACGTAAATTTTAGTCGAAATATGTACGTAAAAGGATATACTGTGAATGTGAAAAAGATCTCATTCGCCTCAATGCTTGATCCAATGATACTTTCTTTCGTTTGTCGATTCGCTGTAAACTTATATTACTAAGCTTATATTTTAATCTTTCGTATTTCGGTATTTTTGTAAATACATAAATCAAAAGATTTTTAAAGCAAAACTTTTTTTTTGCCATAAATTTATTAGAAAACCAAAAATTATATAGTAGTAGTCGATTTTACGAACGTCTACTCTTTTCGGCTTACATTTTACGTCTACCCATCCAGGGTTAAATAAACACAACAATTAAACAGTAGTTACTTAATATACTGTGTTCTGTACGTAGTACACACATACTCGTATGTATCTAAATCTAGACATATCTTAATATAAATTCACAAAAGATTAATATTGGTTTGATCATTTGATTGTAGAATTGTCCTTTATTTTCAACAATCGGACACCCACCTCTACTTTTCTATTTATTTATATTGTATAATGACTATCTTTACTACTGTAATTCAATTTAATAATTTTAATAGAAATATTTTAGTTTTTAAATCATTTTAATAAATATTTGTCAATGAACAATGGATAATCAGTTAAAGATGACAACAGACATACCTGACAAGCTAAAATAAATGTTTCCAGTGCTTTAGAGTCAATCCAGTGCAGCCTCCCTAGCATGGTAAGTGCAGCGAGCACCCACCACGAGTAACAGACATCCGGTAGCTTCTCCGGTCTACCGTTGAGCCCTCCGGAGCCGAGCTGTCTCTCGCACAGCCACCAGCCAAGCGCATCTGCGTCCACCGCATGCAAATGGCCTATCGCAGACATGACGACGTCATTTAACAGATTGTGGGATCACTGTATCAATGCACTTTACCTGTTATTGACAAGAAGCCTACGCAGCAGTAGATCAGTCCCGCGTGGCTCTCTGATTTTGGACGTGACCCAAAACCCCCGTCAAAGTTCATGCAAGACTTGATGAATTCTACGGCTTTGTTCACATCCACTGCATCCATACGGTTCTGTAAAATAATACAAGTTTCTGAGACATTGAAGTAAAAACTGGGGCTCTATTTTTCCTTATCCACAGTGTTGGCCCCTCTGAAGTATAGTTCGATTGTTTGATGTAATGTAAACGTGTTATTATAAAGTGATATTATTAATAAATCTATCACACTTACCAATAAAGACAGACATGCAACAGCACAGAATGAAAACCTGGTGTCCACTTCACCCCATTTATCACCGTAAAAGCTACCATCTGATTGTTGGAGCGAGGAGATGTATTTAACAACACCGGCTACGTTGATTGTGTTTATCTTATCCAGTATTGTCAGAATCTATTAAACACATTCTTTCTATTATTATACATAGTACGTATATTCAGTACTAAGTAACAATTTGAATTCATCTACTACAATTAGATCACACTCACCACTACTGTGGAAACATTTATAGTAAACATTTGACGTACAATATAATTTATTATTTATTTATCAAATATTATATTAATATAATTGAAGATATTCCATGATCCTCTATCTCTAGGAATATTAAATGATTAGTTAGGTTTCAAATCTTTTAAACGTCATTCATTATTTTTCAAATAACACCGGTTTAACAGTTTTATTAAATTATTATCCACTGTGCAGTTGTACTTTACACTGAAAAACAAGTTGTGGATATGTGTCTAGCAATGTGCAAACCAGTGGTACCATTCTAAATGTGAAAATAGTACCTATAGTAGATCACAAAATAAAATAATCAATAAGGTAAGTACCTGTACAGCGCTCAGGGTGTACAGAATGTGTGGATCGTGGCCTACGCTTGCGCTTATTCCCCCGCTGTCCGGATCCTGGCACTGTTGTATAAACTCAACTATCTCATCCGTTGGCAGTCTGTGACTCTCGCCTATCAGTTCTAAAGCAGTCAGTCCCCAATAGATACCAGACATACGGAGATAATCAGTCATTGCATATTCCTGATCAAATAACCAAACAAATACATTTTAGGTTGTCAATAATTATTTTACAACTTACATAATCATCTTTGTTTCTTCCATACGACGCTATAAATTCAGCATGTTTTTGTAGAAGCAAACTTTTAGGTAGATTTGATGTTAACGTAACGTCCTTTTTAATAGTAGACTGAAATCATATTAAAATATATAAATGTTTGTCGAGAATTATAAACAAATATACAATTACCATTTCGTTTTAAGACTAATTCTTATTTAAAATTTAGTTAATACATGCAATAATGCGTAAATATCATTATATCGTTAATATTTGACATATAGGATACCGATGACAGTTGTTCACTGACACATGTACTTGACAGACAAGCAGTACTGCCACAATAGAATAAACAAACAACGAGATAAATTAAGTTGGTAACGTCGTGATTCCGAGTTGCCTCATGTTGGTTCGTAATAATTCCAGATGATATGAGACACATTCGAAAGAGTCGGCGCTATAGAGAACAATAGTAACAAATAAAACGGCAAGGCCCGAAAATATCCGATCTGCGTTAGTAGATCAGGTATTAAATTATTAATTTTTATTGTTTATTATTGAATTATGGACACATGTGATACGTATTTATAATATTAAAAATGCCTCAAAAACCAAGACTTCATAACGGTACGGGTAAATTAAAGATTATATCGAAACCTGCACCAAATTCAAGCATCCCTAGCACCAGTTCTGAAAATACAGATTCTTCAAACAGCGATGAGAAATTTCAGCTAGAACTTTACTGGTGTATTCAACAACTGCAGACAGCTCTCGAATCTAATAAAATAAACCCAAAACAAGGTATGAAAAATAATATATCGACTACCGAAGTGATTTTTACTTACCTGAAATGTTTTAGCACAAGAACACACGAAAACATTAAATGTATTAACTAGTAAAAACACGTCTGTCGTGAAAAAAAGGCAGACAATGAGACTGTCGTTTGGAGATTACAGACAAAAAATGATTGACGAAGAAAAAAAACTTAATCGAGGTTAGTTATTTTTAAATGAAAAACACCTGAATACCTACTCAGTTTGTGTTATTTTTCAGTAAACGGACAGTTTATCCTGAAAACTGAATCGCCAAGTAAGAAGTCTGTGTTTGTAAAGAAATCAGCGTTCTTGAAGTCTGATAGTGATTTTAAGTTTGACTTTAAAATATCCGAAGAAGAAATGAACAGTTTGAGTATTAATGAATCGACTGCTCCTACAGTTTATCATTTCAAACCTTCGAGTAATGAATTTAGATTTAATTTCGAAAGTGATCGTACGTAGATATAAGTAATATTGTATTAAATAAGAATAAAAATATTTCCAATTAAAATATGAAAAATATATTTATTAACATGAATCTTACAATAATTTTAATGCTGTTAATTTTTACAAGTATCGTATAAACAATATCAAAAATGTCTTACAAAGTTATTATTGTGCAACATAAATTAATTTTTAAACATTAACACGAACAATTTATTTGGTTTTGTAATTAATCTGCCCTCCTTGGTTTCCTTTTCCTGACGGCCGTCGTATCCTCCTTATTGTTCTCTGAATCACCACCAGCGTTGTCTTCATCATTGTCATCCTCATCGTCGTCGTCTGTCTGTTTCTTTGCATCATTAACGTCATCTTCACCGTTATCGTGACTTTCATCCTCTTTTTCGTTTTCTGATTCCTTTTCAGAACTGTTTTCCTCGTCAGAATCTTTAGCAGAATTCTTCTCTTGGTCTGAATCCTTTTCATCGACTAAGTCATCTTTAATGTCTTCATCGGCCTACACAAATATTTATATGTTAACGTAGAGTTATAAACTAATATGATTGTCTATTATAATTCCCGTTGTTTGAAATTATTAGAATAAATTATTAAAATTAATAAATTATTAGAATAAAAATTATAGATAATAATATTCTCTACAAATTGTATCTCAAACATTTTTTTCTAATACCTACCGTTTAAAAAATAAATCGAAAAAATTAAATTTTTTAGAAAATCGATTATTTCCTAAAAACAAATTTTGGGGGGGAAAATGGATAGAACATAAATTATACATAAAAGTATCTTCTACAACTTTGATCTAAAACATTTTTTCTAATGTGCACTGTTTCAAAAATAATTAAAAAATAATTCGAAAAATAATTATACTTCCGTTTCTGGTTTAGTGATGGTTTTCAAAAATAGGAGGTGCACATCTAGAGTATACAAGAACCTTAAGTTTAAAATTCCATGTTCATAAGTCTTACGGTTTTGGCTGTAGAGCGTTCACAGACAGACAGACACACACACAGCTGATTTGATCATGACATTTGCCTATCTACGACCTTATTATGTTATGTTCCTAGTGATTTTAGTTTTTTCAAACAACGGAGACTATAATAGACAAGTAAGTACCTGATTATTATACTTATACATACCAACTCTGTGCCAGTCGACTTGTCATCTTTATCTGACCGTCTGACATCATACATGGCTCTGTGCACCATCTTTGGGGGATACAAGAAGTCTATGATACATACGAGCACGAGCCCTAGTACAGCGCCAAGCAGAATCGTGGCAAGTGCGAATATTAAGTACGATCCCCAGTAAGGTAACCCGTAGTCCACCATCAGCTGATTGTGGATGCCTCTCAGTATCTGCGATAGCTTGAAGAACCACGAGATCACGGACATCTGCACGGAATCGGGGGCTTTCCACGCAGACACCGGCTCCAGCTTCTCCCATTTCTTGTCCTCTATGAAAGACATGAACGCGTCGTGGTCTCTCGTGCCACGGTACTGTCTGAACTCACCGTCTATCACACTGAAATATTCGATACGTTAGCGTTTCACGATTGCAAAGCATGCAGATTGTACTTACTGGAAGATTGTAGGTAACGCTGTGACCATGAACCGGCCGCTCAGACCGGGCGATGTGGTAACGTCGACTTGACCGACTTTTATTCCTAAATCTTTTGACCATTTTGAGAATTCGTTCCACACAGGTGTTAAACCCTTGCAGGCAGGACACCACGGTGCAAAACTATTAACAGATGTAATAATAATGTACTGTTTGACTAAAATTAACTCATTTAGGAAAAGTTATTTTTAGATGTTGACAAATGCATTGAAACATAAGACCACGCGTATTTATACAATTAATTTGTAATGCAGACAAATGCAAATATGTGTAGGAAAACATTTGACAAGTTCAAGGCAGATGTTGTATATGTATTAGGTATTAATGTATGTACTTACAATTCAACCATCCATTCATCAGTCAGCATCAATCTCCAATTGTCTTCATTTAAATCTATAACATTAGACTTTGCACATAAAGAATAACTACAAAACGTAATTAAAAACGTCAACGTTAATAAATTCCGACACTTCATCTTTATGTATGTGTCTACTTATGTACAACTTGCACTCTCACTGAAACTACGTATTTTAATTGTAAAATGACAGTTGTTGAATAATAAATGAAGTACGTGCTTAATTTTTGTTCAAATCTCGTCTAAATATTAAATGTTCAGATCATTTTTGATGCACGATGGAACGTCCCAAGAAGGCCGCCGATTCGTCGTTGACTGACTGGCTGCTATTATTTACCAGCGGTTTCAAATCGGTGGTTTCCCGTTACGCAAGGTCACGGTCAACGATCTGAAAAGTGCTTTATAGTATCTTATAAAAGCTAAATATTCATTTAATTAATGACCAAACAAATTCAATATATTATGTAGTATTTAATTATTTAGACAACTATTAATTAGTACATTTATAATAAATTATTATACATACAACAAATTATTCATATCTATTTTTAGAATCCGCATTTTTTGATAACACATGACTACTTTATCAAATCATAAATTAAACATTAAAATAACCAAAGTAAACACAATAAAAATGTATAAAAATCATTTATTAAAAACAAAAATACCTACATACTATATAAGTATAACATAAATAAACGTTTAATATCCGACACCGCGTATTAATCAAACAAATAATTATTTAGCAAGTCCTACGAGTTTAGAACTGATCTCCCACAAAGCCTTTGAGATTTTCTCATCAAAATTAACTTTTGACTTGTATCTGGCACAGTTCCTGTAGAAATGTCCAGATTCTCCGAGTAACGAAGGTTCTGTAGCACAATGGATAATTGTCTGGGCTCCCTGGAAAGCAATCACATTATAAAATATACAGTTACACGTCTCAAAGCCAGAGACTAACCTGTCGAGCAGTTCTGAGACTGAACAAAGCGATAGGTGCAAACAGAAGGTAATGATACCACTTCTTGACATCCCTGAAAAGACCGGTGTCTGTGAAGCCGGGACAGACAGAGTACACGTCAACACCTGAGCCTTTTGTCTTCTTGGCCAGCTCCATACCAAAATAAGCGTTAGCCAGCTTAGAATTCTGGTATCCCGGATTCATTATAGACTTCTGATTACCAAACTTCTTGTAATACTCGTTCATGTTCAAATCTTCTAGATCTATTCTACCTTTCTCATGCAGGAGGGAAGAAACAATCACTACGCGACTGGGTGCAGCTTTCTTTAAATTCTCAACGAGCAAGTTTGTCAATAGAAAATGACCGAGGTGGTTGACACCAAAGTGTATCTCGAAACCATCCTCGGTCTTATGTCTTTCGTCCATCGGTGAGTAGACACCGGCATTGTTCACCAGAATGTGTATCTTGGGGTACAGATCCGTTACTTTGTTTGCAAACTCACGGACGTTGCTCAGACTTGATAAATCTAATTGCATTGCAACCTGTAATTGAATATTGGTTTAGTGTTATAATGCAGGAGATATAGCGTAATACTCATGACAATTACCAGTTCACGGCAATCTCCAACAGAACTTTTTATCTGTTCTATAGATTGTAAAGCACTTTTCATATTTCTACATGCAAATATAATCTTTGCTTTTCTCTTTGCCAATTCTTTTGCAGTTTCGTAACCGATTCCTGTATTAGCTCCTGTAATTAACACAGTTTTTCCTTCTAACGATTCTTTATTATTACATCTTCCCCATGTGATATCTTTATATTTTCTTATTGCTGCTATTCCGATAAGTACAGGTAAAGTATAATAAATAATAGTTGTCAACATTTTATATATGTTTAAATATGCGCGTATTAATTCAATAAATTTGATCTATATTGTAACGTAATAAAAGTAAGACTTTTTCCTTAAAGTAACATCACATTTTTTATTACCTTTATGACATAATTTTTTTGTTTACAGTTATGTCAGTTATGTACTTATAATATTTAACACAGAAATCTGTAATAATGTACGTAGTAATGTTGCTTTTCGATAATGAACGGAGTACATACGTTTATTTTACAGTAAACGATTTTGACGACATTGACATTGAAATCCACAATCAAATGTGACTGCGACTTTAAAGTTGCTCAACATTGTTGTATATCTTATGAAAGAGGACACGTTGATAGTCTGATTGATTTAAGTGATTGCCTTAACGTCATTAACTTGTTAAAATAATTGAATTTAATCGGAGAATATCTTTTGAAAAAAATAATGAAATTTAAATAGAACACGTGGCGCTATCTATCAAAAACAGTGCGAACTAACAAGTTTTTGATGTTTTACGATTTCCTCGCTAGATGTCACTACACGTATATTTTTTTTAAATGCCATTTTTTTCAGAAGCCATCCCGACTAACAATAAGTTAAATTATTTGTAGATGTTTTTAATTAATTCTATGTTACCTGTTTATTTAATGCATTGTTTTATTGACTATTACTTAGCTTCTTTAAATGCATGGAACGTATACTGTATGTGATTTATTTTTATAATATATTTGTTTATATACAACATCTGGTCATATATTAAACTACATTAGTAGATTAATATATGATCTGGTTTATAAATGAATAAGAAATCGAATGCTTATTTGAATACACAACAAAGACACATGTTAATATATTATTTATTTCATTCTATTTACACGTACACAGGTATACAACAACACCAACGTTCATTTAAAAAATAAAATTGGATTAAAAAGAAAATTAAATACATTTTTACAGCCTAAGTAAGTGTACTTGAGTATTTCATTAACGCTAAAGCTACTTTGATACAGCAGCTTGTGTCTTGTGAGCTCCGTGTTGTGACACGCGATGCAGCCAATCTCCAGCACTCGTATCTCAGGCCTGCTGCCTCCCAGAGTATCGCTCTTAATAAAATCAGTATTGGTCAGAATCCCACTGAACCATATCTTATCGTTCGGTTTCAGTTGAAAAGTGAAATTCTTGAAATCATCTTCTACGATTAAATTCAATCCCGCAACTTTTCCCCAAATACCAGAGCTCAGTTTGACGACGATCTCCATTTCTACTTTGTCCCACTTGTTCAAGTGGCATTTTGATGAGAGCATTCTGTGTATCCAGAAACAATCATCCCGTTCTTCTTCTATGACTTTATCACAGTCTTTCTCGTACTTGGATCCAAAGAAGCAGACCAACGAATCTTTCAAAGTACTCGGAAGCTTGTCGAGTACCGTTTTGAGTAAGTTATGCACCCGACGTATCTTAACTTCTGAAATATATCCTTCCCACCTGACGGGAAGCCCGTCTAGTTTCGAACACTTGTATTGAGTAGCAGCCATGTTGGATCTGTCCCACGCTGGCTGGTGGCAATAGTTGTGAAACTGCGCCCACGTAAGAGTGTGTTTCTGATTTGTGATGTCGTCTTTTGATTTGTGGAGGGGGCTGATTTTGTTGAAAGCTGACGTTTGAAATAGGTTGGGGAAAAATAAGGACGTTGTTAATGAGAGACACAGGAAAAGAACTCCCAGAATTATCTGAAATAAAGATTAGCTCCATTTAGTCACTTATGTAATTACAAATATTTTAATTTATTCAAACGGTACACATTTATACTTACTTGAATATGAGTAATGTACGGACTGTACTGTGTAAAAGTCACCAACCAAGATCCAACAATAAACATCAAAATAATGACAACAGACATCGCAATACTGAACATCCAGTCTGACTCGTACACGTACTTCAACACGGTGATGGTCGGCAACAGGATGGACGTCAGTCCGGCCAACGGCAGGAACAGAACAAAACCTACGAGTGCCAGAGTACTTCTGAGCAAGCCGTACATCGTAGCACCTTGAGAACTTATAATAACTATCTGCAACCAGCTCAGAGTGACACAGTGAGGTATCAGGTACTTGTAAGTGCCTCTCCATTTCTCCCTCGCTGCAAGTTTGAAGAAACACACCGGAATTATAACAAAGAAGATTGCACGGAAATTCAGACAGAATTCAACACCGTTTCCTATGACGTAGCTTGTGAAAGAAGGTGCATTTAGATCTAAGAAACGCCAGCCTTGGGTAACGACCATGTCAGACTCGTACGGATACTTTGCAAGCACGTTTATAGCAAAACTAAACAACATAAGTATGTCTGACTTCCCGTTCATTATCAGGGTTATGAAAGTCAGAGCGAAAGCGCTCACTGTTATTTCTGATTGGGGAATCCACTGGGCAGCTACCATCGGATACACCATGAGATTCAGTAGAAGAGATAAGAAGAAGTGTCCGTACGATGTCAAGTTATTACGTATGAACTGATATTCGGCTTCTTGAGCGTTCAAACTACCGTTCGAGTAACACAAGAATAACTGTGACCATATTCTGTAATCTTGATACCCGTGTTTCATGTTCAGTATCTGAAACGTCGTAACCGTCATTGCAACAAAACTCAGACAGTAGAGAATCATCGGAAAGAACAGAATCAAACTGTCTGTGCCCAAAAGTGAGTAGATAAAGAGCAGAATCAATAACTGTACGTTGGTTAAAATCAAGGGAAACAGTTTACTGTACGGCTGGTTTCCGATCAGCCTCATCACCTTGAAATAGAATATCTGTGAGGTGAGAATCGGGTGTAATAGAGATCTGTGAAAGTAAGGTATGTGGTTCAGAGAGCGGGGGTTCGGTTCTGACAGACACAGCACCGTGTTGACGTCTGGCAGTTCACCGTGAGCGTAGTTAACGGCGGCCGACACGAGGTCGTCTTCTGTCAGTTTCTCGTTCCCTATCTCGATCTTTCGTGACCAGTTCTCTCGACAGAAGTGCAATGTGTTCTCGCTGTTCATGATCTCTCCGTTCTGAGGTTCGCCCGTTATGTGGCCATTCAGGAAGTTTACTTTCTGGGGCCCGTTTCTGGTTTTGTAAATTTCTATCATCCGTTTCTGGAGTTGGTCTGATGTAATGAAATCTTCTCCGTTTGATAAACTAAAAAAGACAGAACATTTTATTATAAATGTTTTTATTGCGTGCAAATAATCTTACCTTGCAAACATCTCACGTGCAGCTTTCCTTGCGAGTTTCTCATCTTGTGTCATGTCGATGCAAGACTTGACATCGATATAGTTATGTTCATTGATACCCTTCCCTGTTTGAAAACACTTCTTTAACAGATTTGTAGCTTCAGTGTTACCCTGCTCTGATGACTTGATCAACCAGTATACAGCCAATCTGGCATTTTCTATTTTATCAACCTCTAAATCTAAAATTAAATATGATTCTTACAATTTAAGTTTGGAAATATTGTGTAATGATATTTACCACATCGTTCACTGAGTAATTGTTTTGCTAGCACGACTTGAGATTCAGAACAGCCATCTTCGGCTAATTGGTTACGGAGCCTTCGCAATGAGCCTCTTGGCCCATCTGTGCATAATAGTCAACAATATATGTACATGTTTATATACAATTAATATCAATGTGATACGATTTAAAAACTTTAGACTCACCATGTAATGTCCATTGTTTACGACCGGAGGTAGATTTGCCAGGTGTTGGAACAATTCCAGCCATTCTTTACAAATTCACACTTTTACGAATACTTAAATCATTATTTTACCTTATTTGAACTGAATGTCAAACGACTATTGTGAAAGTAGGCAACGATGTCAAACATCATACAACATGAATATAGCCTTATTCTTAAACATTAAATAGATAGATTTATCATATTCGTATATTATATGAAAGAAATATGTTGAAAATATAATTATTATTGTCTTTTTAGCGCTTATTTTATAGTATAACTGTAAACAATATAAAATGAGACTGTTTTTGATTCAAATAATAAAAATTTAATTTCAAAGTGCTAAATCTATACACTTTTAACACTACATCTAAGATATAATACCATAGATAGAAAAAAAATATACCACCTTGTCTGTTATGAAGTATCATACATAATCTATGGATTTTGAATTGTTCATTGTCATTTTGACATTCAAAATAACCTTACTTATATGGAGTAAGTTGTAAATTAAAACCGGTAAAATATATTTAATAAGTAGACATATATCGTTAAAAATGTCTGATCACCACGGGCATAGTTGTGAAGGCGATCACGACCATGACGAAACACCAGAAAGAGGTTTAATGTACAGTTTATATCAAAAAATAGACATTGAAAATGTCGAATGCTTAAACGAAGTAACCGAAGGATCGGGAAAAACTGTTTTCAAATCGTGGGAAAATCGTCTTAACTTTGAAACGGTATAATAACAACTACATACAAATACGTCAATTGTTATATTACTTTATGTGTAGTTTGTAGAAAGCGATGCAGACGAAGAATTACTATTCAATATTCCCTTTACTGGGAACGTTAAACTGAAAGGCATTATCATCATAGGCGGGGATTTAGATTCACATCCATCTAAAATGAGACTGTAAGTTTCAATTTTTATTATTTTTATAGAATCTTCTGATTGTTTTCGTTTTAGGTTCAAAAATAGACCCCGAATGACTTTCGATGACGTTTCTATCGAACCCGATCAAGAATTTGACTTGCAGAGAGATATAGATGGTAGTTTAGAATATCAAACAAAGTAAGCAAAACCACAAATTCTGTATTTATTTACGGTTATATTTAAATAATTTCCAGGGTTGTGAAATTTTCATCTGTGTATCATTTAACGATTCACATTCCGAGGAATTTTGGAAACGATTCAACTAGAATATTCTACATAGGATTCAGAGGGGATTTCTTCAAGAAACACGACCACGGTGTTACAATATGTACTTACGAGGCAAGACCCAACGTCTCCGATCACAAGAATCCGCTTGAGGACGAAGTGCAACATCATATTCAATAACATACTGCTATTATTCATACAAACCTATTTTTGTAATTTGTGATGCAATAAACATTTATACTGAAGGCGTGTATTTATTAAAAATAAAAAAAGTAAGTAGATAAAATATCGTTAATAAATATATTTAAAAAAAGGTAATCGACATTATTAACATAATATATATTGTCATGATACAGTTCATTATTACGATAGGTACACAATGTTAACCCTTTACGTTCGGTTGTTTAGTATTTAATTCTGTAATTTTGTAAAGGATTCAGTACAAAGAAGAAAGTAGGTATATGCTGATATATTATTTAACAAACTTTTAAATCTATTAAAATTACAAAATCATTGAATAACGTTATATAAAATTGATATGTATATTTGTATTTGTATTCCACAGTTCACACGTAAAATAGAAAACTATAACAATAACATGAGGTATAATAATATTAGCGCTAATTTAATTAACACAACAAGTTCTATTTTATTTATAAACCATGGAAAACTACTTAATATAATTATTATTTAATATTTAGATAACTTACATTAATATTTATTATAACTGACCCAGTTTTAAATTCAAATACGGACGTCCGATACAACGCTCTGCTCTGTAATTGCCGTAAAAACCATTGTAAATAAAGTTATGCATTTTATAAACAATCGTTCTTACGTTGTAATTGTTTTATTTCTCTAGTAATTTAAATTGTTGACAAATCCGTATACTTGAGACTATATTTTAAACAGTTTGAGTATTTAGAATGTGATATCTGGTTACTTGATTGAAGAAGACAATAAGTAATATCTTTGGTTCTCTCTCTCTCATCGACTGCATTAGATTTATTACTAAATAAATATACTAATTGTACAAAACAACAGCAGCGATGATGTTTATTAATTAAACTGACTCAATAATAATTGTATTTTCAACAGAGAAAGCTTCATTGCACTCGTGTTCTAATTATTATGTATTTCAAAGCGACAAATTTAATCCAAAGCATTTTATAAATTATTTTATAACAAAACAATCATATATTTATATAATAGTTTATATATATTATATATACACCACATTACTTTCGCTAGATATGTAAAAAGCATTACAAAATATTAATTCTGCTCTGTCTCGTAACAACCCAGTACAAACGTAATCAATCTACAATTCAGGACGTAAAAAAAAATAAAAAGATAATTCGACAAACCGTACCCTCAAAGCAAAATCATTTGACTGACTTAAAAACAATATACAACACTTTGACATTTCTTGTGAAACGTCATTTTCTAAGTGTTATATGTCATTTTAAAGCTACTGAATTGTTCTTTAATTCAAACCATATCCCATACATATATCTGTTTGTATTTTTAAGATATACGTCTTCCCGTTCTTTGGCCATAACAGAGATATAACTCAACCCCGATCACACGCACTTATTTGATAGGACTTGTCGTATTCGTTTTCACTTCCACCGTACTCGACTGTTCATCGGAAACATTTGTAGAATTTACAACTAAATCGTCCAAGTTGTTCTTGACGATGTTAGAATTGTTTGCTTTGTATTTGCTCATGTCTAGTTTCTCGTCAAACGTCTCGAGCAGGTCCGGGAGGACTCCTACCTCTTCTATAATCTCCTCAGGTACAGATTCCGAATGCACTGAATGTTTGATGCCGGTCGTCGCGACTGGCGAAGGTAATGTCGAGTTAACTAAGGCGCTGGCTTCCTTTTGGTCTGCTGATTTGAACAGAGCCCTGTCTACGTAGTACATTGTGCCCAGGTTGTATACAAACACTTCTGTTTCAACAATGCGGGCTTCGTTTGCATAGATATTATCTGAAAATAATAAATAATTGTAATTTGGTTAAAAATTAAAGAGAGTTTACTTATACTGACCTCCTTCTCTTGTAATGACAATGGTCTGATTCCCCAACGTATTAAATGACGTGTTATTCTGCAAGTCTCTGACGTACAGTCTCTTCCTGACAAAGTGATTCAGCAACAGCTTCAAGCCGTTGCCTGATGACAGGTAATTATCTGGCATGTGACTCAAGTCTGATCTCTCAAACCCTTCGTCTGTCGGAACAAAGAAAGTGTAACCGGTACCGGAGACGTGCGGTGCCAGGTCAGCCAAATTCAGGAACCTCGTGATGTGAGAGAACCTATTGTCTCGTTCGAGTGCCAGGAATGCGTGAGACAGGAACTGTGCACCAAACCAAGGGAAAGCTAGAAGTGGAGGTGTTTCTTTGTCACGATGTTGTTGGTGCAAACGTGAGACTACACTCTCGGTCACAAATAGAACCTCGTTGATAAACATTATCGTGCCACCTTTGACAGGAGTGTCACCTTTCACAATCTGTACACCGTTCACTGCCAAGTGGGCTGCAAAATATAAACATTTCAGAATTATTCCACAGTATAGACAGACAGAGTTTTTTTTAAAATCACTTACGAATAACAGAGAATGTGACAATGCGACCGGCAAGCGTCTTCATTTCCAATTCAGGCTGTATGTCCGTCTGTCTCAAGTTACCGATAATGAAATGGTTTCTGATTATATCTTCGGTGAACTCTGGGACAGAGAATGGATAGAAACCCCAGTCGATGGGATGCCACCTTTGGAAAGCATGGTCCGTTGGAATCAGGACAGTGTATTCTTGTTCTACAATAATACATGATTAAAAACAATTGTATGACATTCACTAGAAAGATAAGAGATTGCTCTTTAATATGAATTTATTATTTCAATCTCAATCACGTCAAGTCATTTATCTAGCAATTTCTTTTACCCTTTTTAATGCTTTTGTTTTGGTAATAAAAATGTTAACATAAAATAAAAATCTACCCGTATCAATTACCTTTATTTAAAAGCTTCGTCACGTTGGACTTGGACAAGAAATGCTGAAACACCCGGACACCGCTCTTCAAGAACGAAAGCACCTGATGTATATTATCCACAAACGAGTTATTCAACACGGGTTTATCATCATTTACCGTAATCGTAGTCAGAGATTCTGCTGGTATGATCTTCTCAGCGTTATTCACATTAAACACATAGTTATCAACTACCATGAGTTTCCCTTTGGGTACTTTGACGTTAGGTTCTAGCACAAGAGCATTATTAGCATACAGTTTGAGGTTATTGTGAGCCAGCGTGATTACGTGACCCCCTAGAGTGGTCAGGTTTGTTGGTTCTGTAAGATTATTGACGTCTATGTCCTGGTCGTATACAACGTGGTTCAGAAGGAGTTGTTTCACCTGTTCCGGATTACGCAGATGATTGTTCTCTTTGGTTGCATGGTTCAGTGGGGCAAAGATTATGAATTGTTTATCTGGAATTAAATAATAACAACAAATTTTATGTACAGTTAAATATAGATAATACATATTTAAATTTAACATTTTTTATATAAATATGAAATAGGTATCTTTATAATAAAGTAAAATATAAATATCATGAAAAAATTCAAATTTCTCTAAAAAATGTATGTACCTTGATTGGTATTTTCTAAAACAATTAAAGAAAATGTATTTCATACATATAATAACCGCGTACCTATAAGAAATTAAAATGACTCTTAGTATAAATATTTGTATTATTTAGTATGCATAGAAAATATTTATTTAAAATACAAATTCCACAAAAAAAGGAATTACGTGATAAAGAATTTTATTAGTAGAATACAAAGCAATAAAAACATTTGAATATTTATTTGTTGTCGGTATGCATAGAAAATATTTAAACCACGCGTGTAAATTCCCCCAAAAAACGATGATAATAGTTCTTAAATAAATACGTGATTATAATTTGTAGAATTGAAAACAAGTAGTAGTGAAGTACATACTTATACGTGAACTTTAAATATTGTATAAAACAGGGCAGAATATTAAGTGATATTTACAAAAAAACCCAACAATCATTTTACGTAGTAGTATAGGCCCGTACGTTACAATATAATTACACGTGACAAATTTGTAAAACAGTTCCGTCTATTATATATTATCATAAACATTTCTCAATGAATTCTTTCACAAATATAATATTTACGAAATAAATATATGTATATAATAATAATTAATATTATAACAAAATGTTAAATGCATTTTAACAAAGATCATTCATGTAAATACCGAAATTAACAAAAGGACAAAAATTCAGTAGGTTTTTCTCCCCAGAAAAGTGTAGGTACTCACTGCGCTGAATTCCTCTTAGACCCAGGCTAGAGCCCTGTCAACCCCCCCCCCCCCTCGCAGGCAGTGTAGGCACGTACCTATAGCGGCAAAAATTAAGGGGCGGCAAATTATGGCAGAAACTAAAAAAAAAAGTTCTACATAATAAACCTTAAAAAAAGATATTTATTTTGAAAAAGAGGGTGGCAATTTTCGCAACTGCCTAGGGGCGGCAAATTTATAAATCCGGGCCTCCCCCCCCCCCCCCCCCATGAGTATAATATACCTTATAGTTTTGCATTTTGAAGACACAAAATAAATAAAAGTACTACATAATGATAAATATTTAAATTAGCTTAAACGTGTTCTGGATTTAAGTAAGTTTAACAGTGATTCATTTCAATTTGGAATATTAATTCCATAATTCACGTGTATGTGTGTGCGTGTGTTTATTACACAATTATATTG
Organism: Sialis lutaria; assembly: GCA_949319165.1. Lineage (NCBI taxonomy): Eukaryota > Metazoa > Arthropoda > Insecta > Megaloptera > Sialidae > Sialis > Sialis lutaria. The sequence continues at coordinate 26,159,087 of OX439241.1, forward strand.
TAATTACCCGTTAAATATTACGCGAAAATTACAATTCCAATATTTCAATATTATTAATAAATATCGCGGTGTGTTAATTTCTAAATAATTTTTGGATACTTGCATTTTGAATTTATAATAAATATATTTTTTCATGCATTTATGATAAAAATAGAATTTGCAGCTCGTTTTTTATATATGGTCCATTTGAAAATCTTTCAAACCACCGCACACAGTGGGTTAGAATCACAAATTTTTGCACGAAATTTCGCTTCAAGCCAATTTTCAACCAATTTTAATCACTCGCATTTGAAAGGTAAGTAGTTGTAGTTTCTGAAAACTACCCCAATAATAGTTATTTCACCCTCTTAATTGTTCTTTCATCATTTCATCCCCTTTAATCTGAAAAATCGATTTAAACGATAAATTAAGAGTAAGATAATATATATTGCACAAATATAAAAAATAATTGTTTAGTACTATTATACATACATATAGTATGTATACATATGTACAGACTGATTCATAAAATCGTAATTCTTCGATATTTCCTCTGTTAATACTTAGAGAAAACAATCAAATTTTGAATGATTTTAATAATGCACATCTAAACTAATACTAAATTATATAGTGTAGCCCCGAAAAATGTGTATCATTACAGGGTGAGTAGATAGTGCGTATCTCTTCGATATCTCCCTTTTTTCGTTTAATCAATTTTTCAATTTTTAAGGGATGAAAGGGTAATTAAGAGAATTGACTATTCTTGGGGTAATTTTTAGAAACTGCAACAAATTGGATGAAAATTGGCTTGAAGCGAAATTTCGCGAAAAATATGTAATTTTAACCCACTGTAAAATTTAAAAATAAGGCCGATAATTCTTAAAAAAACAAAACGTAAGTAAGGTAACTGCATTTTTGTTTGATTATAACACCGTCGTTTAATTCTTAGAAATCTACGTGATGCATATAATTACCCATGCGACTACTTTCTCTGTACATTAAGTATTTCCGCATCAGAAGATATACCTGCCAAAAAAAAATGTGATGCTGTATTTACCACCCAGGAATCTCTTATACAGAAGGATACTAACAAAATAACACCTATACAGGGTGATTCAGCACTGTCGTGCCAAACTTGAACAGTAGATTGAGAAAAATATTTTAAGCAAAAAACTTCTAATAAACATGTGTCCGGAAATTTTTCGTAAGGGAACTACAGGCCTCCAAATATTTTACTAAAAATGAGTTTTAATTTAATATCTAGAGAACCCTTTGTGATAAAATTATGAAATTCGGTATTTGGTTTAGTAATAATAAGTGTTATCGATTTCTCATATTAACTAGTTATAATTTAGACTAGGGATGTATGGGGCCAGTGGGCCCATCGATTTTGATCTTGTAATTGTTTGTTCCTTAATTTTTTTCCTGAGTTGATACTTTTATAAGATTATATGACACAAAATACACAAAAACATACTTTGCTTATTTATCATAGGATAAACCGTTTTCGAGTAATATCGATGGAAAAGAAAACATGCAGAATTTAACTTAATATGGATGTTTGAAATTACAAAAAATAAAATTATATTCTTATTCTATGATTAAAGGTTAGAATAAAGTTCATTTAAATAAACCTCCGAAAATCCATCCATATCAACAAATAGCCATTTTAAGTTTGTTTTTTTAGTCATGTTAATAAAGTTCATGTAACAGTAAAAAAACTAGCTTTAGATCTTACAGGATTCATATTAGGAGGTTAATTTAAATGAACTTTATTCTTACCTTTAATCATAGAATAAGAATATAAATTTATTTTTTGTAATTTTAAACATCCGTATTTAGTTAAATTCTGCATGCTTTCATTTCCATCGATATTACTCGAAAATGGTTTATTCTATGATAAACAAGCAAAGTATGTTTTTGTGTATTTTGTGTCATATAATCTTATAAAAGTATCAACTCACGAAAAAAATTAAGGAACAAACAATTACAAGATCAAAATCGATGGGCCCACTGGCCCCATACAGCCCTGGCCTAAAATATAATTGGTTAATATTAGAAATCGATAACACATATTATTACTAAACCGAATACTAAATTTCATAGTTCTATCACAAAGGGTTCTCTAGATATAAAATTAAAACTAATTTTTAGTAAAATCTTTGGAAGCCTGTAGTTCCCTAAGGAATAATTTCCGGACACATGTTTATTAGAAGTTTTTTGCTTAAAATATTTTTCTCAATCTACTGTTCAAGTTTGGCACGACAGTGCTGAATCACCCTGTATAATATACAATAAAATAAATTAGTCAAAGTTTGAATAAACAAAATATTTAGAAAATAAATAAATACATCTTGTAATTTAAGTTGTAGAAAATGTCATTATTTTTCATTCACTAAATATATAGGAATACTTTTCAGGTTTTCCTGAAAATCAACAAAATATATATGAAAAAAATGGAATGTACAAGTTTTTATTATGTAATTTCATTACTCATGCGACTAAGTATATGTATTGTATACGTATTTACTTAAAATTTGTAAAAAAATACGTCAGTGATAGAAGGAACTTGGATACCGGATATCCTGTAGATTGGCAAACAGTGATATTAAATAAATACATATTGTAATAATTTGAATATGTTATAAATTATTTTATACGTATGACATAATTTTCTAAAGATAAGAATTTGCATTTTATTATTTTTGTTATAATATTTTGACCTTGTTTATTAGATATCTTAACCCCTTATAAATTTACGACGAATTAGTATACGTAATTTAATTTAAAATAATTCATATTATATTTTATAGAAATTGTAAAATATTGAATTGTTGAAATTAAAAATACCTATACTATAAAATTGATACCCATTGTTGGAAAAGTATAAAGTATAATGTTTCTTGTAGATATATTTAATAGTTTGATATAATATAATAGGTATATTGTTTATTATTAAAATGTACAATTGAAGACAAATTTATGTAGCATAAAAAATGTTAATTTTATTTAAGCGAAAGCGCGTCAAATTGACCGACCATCTCAAATTTAACAATTGTAACACGATCCTTCTTCATTCTCAAATGGCCGGATGATATTTATTGCTAATTTAACTGACCTTCATCTTTAATTAATATTAAACAACTCAGGTGCATCGAAGCATTGTGAAAATCTTACAACAATAATAATAAATGTAAGCACCTACCTGTTATTTGTACATCGTCGTTGTGAAATACCAGCCAAAGTGAGAAAAAATGATCCACATGCAAATTAGCCGTTAGCTGTCCGTCAATCCCGCTCGTGTCTGGAAGATAGTGTGTTGATCCTACGGGATAAACACTTTGCACTACAACTACACTTAACAGGAACAGTATATCGGCATTCTTCATGTAATACATTGTTTTGTGAGTACCTAGTCGTCGTTCAACACAACACAGGAACAAGTGGGAAGGGATAATAATCTAAATTCATTCACGGATTATTACTGACTGATCAAATCCGTAAAACTGAGCCGTCAACAAGTCGATTTGTACGTTCTCATGAACGTCTTGGGTGTGTGCGACTGAGACAGAACGATACTACGAAGGGGGAATGAACCGGCCAGTTGTAGAATGTGGGTGCAGGAAGACGGTATATCTGTCTCGCTCTAGCAGGTGCGTCGTCGTCACCTTAGACACAGTATATAATATAGATATATCGCCGTCGCGTCGTATGTAAACACACTTGTTAATTAAGTGGCTGAATGTTTTTAGCAGTCAGCGGTCCTACAACGTTTCTTTGCGTAAATGCTGTATGTTTTTAATCATTATGTTGTGTTTTATTAGTTGATAATTTCATATTTATATTTTAGATTTGTAGTGAAAACTTATAACCGATTTTGCAGCCTCTGCAATAATACAAAATAATTTTTTAACAATGTTCTGAGTTTATTAATAAAAAAAATTATAAAAATTAAAATTTGTAAAAAAATCTTTTTGTATTTTTATAATTGATACAATAAAACTAAATATTTAGCAAAAGCCATGTATTGTTGAGTCTAGGGTAGTACATGTGTTAACGATTCGCAGCCATATTCTATACGTCGTCGGCCTCCGAACTGCTCTAAATTATCGCGCAAGCTAAATGCCAACAATCGATTGGTTTCTTTAACATATTAAAACAGGTGGTGCTCCCATAATGACACATTCACTTGTTTTTATTTACACAATGAAAATTAAATGTAAATAATAGTATTTTAGACAGTAGCATACAAAATATTATAATCTAATAGCAATATATGTATCATAATATATATTTTACACAAAATAATAAGTAAAATAACTGTTCTATATGAATACGACGTAAATAGTAAATGTTAACAATAATTATTAATTTAATTTAAAATCTATTTTACCACGTTTTTTATTAATTTTTTTTTTCTTATGCTTAGGCAACTAAATATACGTATGTGTATATCTGGTTGCCTATAGACGGCGTTTTATTAAAAATCAGTTTCATATTCAAAATACATAATAAAGGTAGAATAGAAATATCAAATAATGATAAAATAAATTTATTATTAATTAAGATTAACATAATAAACATATTCAGTCAATAACATAATATATCTGTTTTTATAATTTATTGTAATGAATGATTGGTCCAATTTCCATCTTCATAAAATCTTGGATCACTCAAACGAAACGTAGCTCTTTTATAAAAGTAATAATGGATTGGAGATACTAAAAAGACACGAAAATATAATAGGTACCAATATATATACATGACAAGTTAAAATTAAAACTTACTGAATCTTTGAACGACAAAAACTCCTGTTATTCCCATATTAAATTGGCGAATATTTGGCTCATCCCAATAAGCAATAAGTGTTAAAATATGAAGAGAAATACTCAACAACAAATAGACAACACATATAATAATTGTCGCTTTAAATCTATTGTATAATAAATCAACTAACCCGGCCTGAAATATTTAAACACAAATCATATTATTATTGCTCATTAATTAAAACATAATATGTGTACTCACTTTGAAGACATACGTCGAAAAAAATGACAACAAAAGTAGTATTAGTGATAGTATTATAGCAACATCCTGTATTCTACAAGTATTTTTTTAATTATTTATAGAAAATATTTGTAATCGTTTTAATTTTTTACTTACATGAATATAGTCAAAAGCAATATATTAGAAAATATAATAGAATACGAAGCTGTGTTTATAAAGATATCTGTTAATAGTAAAAAACTAGATAATAATAACGTAATTGTATATCTTTCGATAGAAAGTTTCATATTATTTCGGTTTTATTGATATATGTAGGTCAAATTCAGCTGAATCCTCCATCTCAACAAAGAAATAACGATTATTGTTGCCGTGGTTACCATAATATACACAAAAAGTAACGTTCCTTTAAATAGATCAATTCAATTTGGTAGTCATATTTTTTATTATTTATGTCATGTATTTTTTCTAGTATTCTTATTGTTATATTATGTATATTTATAAAAAATGGATAGTAAAATTGTTTACCGATTAAAAAATATATATAATTATGTAGATAAACTGAAATGTACATATCAAAAAATTTAAATTTTATATTTTTATAATCTACGTAACATATATGTAGTATCTATGTAATTCATTAACAAGTATGGTGGTTAATTGCTGTCATTTATTTCATTTTACTTTAATTAATATAATTTACACTCTAGTCAAATTGTGATCCTTAGTGAATACGAGTTTTTAATCAAACAACGTTTATTTTTACAAATAGTTCCGGCGTACAATGTTTTTTGAGAAAGTTTTTTCGTATCTATACTGGTACGTACGACCGATTGTGAAATGGTTTCTACGCCATACAACAGGGCTCTGCGAGTTACAGAGGATATGTTACGGCGAGCCCTCGGGGGCGGCGCGATGTCAAGGAGTTGAGTTCTCCCTATCGCATTCCAAACATACTGACATCATTCAGCTGATACAGTATCTTAACAATATCAGCGACAAACGCAAACTTACCGGTGAAAATGAAAGAGAAGTGTTGCAGCACGCGATATACACCGTTCTCAAAGTTAAGAGAATCAACGTGATAGCACACAAAAGGTTTCCCGTCCTCTTTGGAAAGTGTATAGAACAAATTTGGGGTATGCAATTTTTTTTTGATAAAACAAGCATTGTTTCTTAAATTTCTTCAGTAACATTAATAATAATAATAATGAATTGACTTTAATCTATGAATCTAATATCAGATTAACTAGAAAATGTTATTTCTTGCAGGCTACCGTCAATTACTATCAGAAATCGAAGACTTACGTACGACACAATATGACGCCGAGAATCCCGAGCACGAATCAAAGCTCCTGCTGCTGTGGAAGCTGTTGATGCCATCGGAACCTCTAGAGTCACGTCTGAGCAAGCAGTGGCAAGACATCGGGTTCCAGGGCGACGACCCAAAGACAGATTTCCGTGGGATGGGCCTGCTGGGTTTGGAGAACCTTCTGTACTTTGCTCAAGAGTACCCGAGCGCCGCGACACACGTACTGTCACATTCCAGACACCCAACGTACGGTTACGCGTTTGCGATAGTCGGAATCAACCTGACGAGCCTGGCGTACAGGCTGGTCAAGGACGGTGCTGCTAAGACTCACGTGTACAATGTTTCCAGACGGGTGACGACTGTTAAAGTGTTTCACAGGCTGTATTGTTATCTGTTTTACGAGTTTGATAAGCTGTGGATTAAAAGCAAGCCGGAGAACATGATGGATTTTTCAAAGATACATAATCTGTTTGAGATGAGCGTGAGGACAAGTTTGAAGGAAGTCGATGCAGTGTTTAAGTTAAATGTTTCAGTTGACGAGGTGTGATTTATTTTGTTGATTAATGCGTGCTTTTATATATATATAAAAGGTTTATTTATCGTTATATTTTAAATTGAGTAAAATATACATTACTTGTATCGAGACATTATTAAAATGATAAATGACCTGTAAATATATAAAAGCGTTTTGAAATTTGTAACAAATGCGAATTTATTAAAAAAAATGATCTTAATTGTTTTAAAAGTACTAATTAAAAATTATGTATGTTAGGTTATGTTAAAGCACGACGACGTTTAGCCGTTACAGCTCACTTAATTAAACTACGTATTATCACAATATATAATTGATATAAAGGTTAAAACGTTTTAATGTTATTTGTGTTTTTATAAACAGCGTGATGACAATTGGCAATATTTCTTAATATTCTTATATATTATTTATTTTGTATTAGTTATATTTATTACTATTTATTATTAATAGATAGCACGTATTTAATAACACTTTCCGATCTGTTGTTGCAATCGATTATTCCGTAAGTGCAATTGCTTTAAGTATATGTATTTAATTAAATATACACACGAGATGGTAATGATTATTATTGTATTGTATAATATGCATTTATCTTGCCAATAGTATTTAACATTGATTTAATTTCTGCAGTATTCAGGGAGGTAATGTTAATTATATTAATAAAAAGAAACAATGGACTGATTGTGGAATCAATTTAATTATTAACAAACCGTTTTTAATGTAAACGCATTTGGTTTGTACTTTGTAATTTTAAGAAAAGACTTGCGTGTCTATAAAATTAACTATAATAATGCGTCAAACTGAATATATCTTTGTAAAATGCTTTTAATTCAGATATAAAGCAACATATCAATTAGTTACAGATAAATCTCACACTTAACTAAGATCAGAATATCAGTTTTCTAATTACGAGTAATTATTATTGTAATACAAATGTCGAAAAACATAAATATATTATTTTGAATAGGTTTTTATTAATTAACGTATGATATTTTTACGTGGATTTATAAATACCAAGAGTATTTTTTATTGAAGTTATTTGTTAAAAGAAGTGTTGGTTGTTTTATCCGTAACTAAAGTCTATTTAGTATTTTGGCAGCAACGTAGAACACTATTTAATGTATTAAATATTCAAACATAAAGGCATTCCTTTCTAGACTGAAAACGCAGTTATTAACTATTGCATACTACTATATATATATATTATCTAGTGCCTTCTTGTAAACGCAACTTACACAGAAACTATAAAGATCTGGTGCCATAAAGTTTTCAATATGTTCATAGAAAAAAAACCAATTGGATAATTTTAACATATGTGTTATATTTGTTTTTGTAATTATATTTAATAATAAAATAAACAGCGCACATGTGTATTAAAATTAAAAACAAATATGTGTTTTATTTACTCCACCTGTCTTTATTGGAAAATATCAAATTAAACAACAAACATTCATTTGTAAATACAATGCTTTTTATTTGTTACTTATTCAAAAATATAAATGCATGTTAAAAGTATTATAACCGTGTTTTACTTAGCTTTCTTTTCCTCTGGAGCGGACGATCTAAGTTTAAGGAGTACGGCAATCACGACACCTATTCCAAACATTATAGACGCAAGCTTCCAAAGCCACTGGTTCTCTTTCAGGTAATCGGCAATCGCAGTTACAAAATCATCGCTATAAAATATATTGTAATGATATAAAATATATTAAAATGAAATGTAAACATAAGATAATTAATGAAAACACTTACAAAGGTGATTTAGGGATGGGCACTTTCTCGCCTTTGATATTCTTGTACCACTCTTGTGCAAACGATACAAAAGATGCCACGTCGTATTTGTGTATCGTGTACTGGTACATCTTACCATTGTGAAATCTGAAAACAATACAATATCAATAAGTTAGTATAAACTAACATTGTAATCAACAAAGTACTCACAAGACAAACGTAGGAACTTCGTGGATACCAAACCTCCTGGCCGTCGCAGCGCCAGCACTGCCTTTATTCACACGTGCCACGTTCATTCGTGTTTTCAATTTGGCCCCGACAGCCTCCCAACGTGCTTGGAGCCTCTGGCAGTCGACACATTCTGTTGTGTAGCTGAAACCAAATTCCCAAATTAATGTTTTTTTATATTTAATCATCTTGAATCAATACTTACAACATGACAAACCAGTCCCCTGTCGTTGCACCTGTAGAAGCTTGTGTCAAATGTTCGAAAGTATCATCTGCAAGTTCTTTTACAGCTGGTTCTTTGTTGTCCACAAAAGTGTTTAAAATAATTTCATCATTCAACGGACCTTTACACAAAAATACTTTGTTTACTGTTTATCTTGTAAGAAAATGAGATATTCTTACCACTGTATAGAAGCGGTATTCCATGTCTAAAGAAAACTAGAGCTGGTTCTTTAGTAGGATCGTACAAACGGACCATAGGACTGTTTGATATTTTCACAACCCATGCGTTTAAAGACTCGACAAGGTCTTCTCTTAAATGTATCAATTCATTTTCGTAATTTTCACATTCTTCGCAATCTTGCTTTGCTATAATTATATTTTTTTAGTCATAGGTAAATTAACCGTAATAATTTTTTACTTACTGAATAATGTGACTACGTATTTTTCTGTCCTTATTAAATTTAATAGTTCGTCGTCGTTAACTAGTTCTAATTTTCCGCAATAGGAATAATGTACAAAAAGTAAAGAAAATAATATAAAACGTAACATTTCGATTGGAATATTTTTAAGTTTTATAACCTATAAGTAGTTTGTATAAAATATTTTAACAGGAAATTAACACATCATTACTGTAAAAAAAATTTATCAATAATTTATGCACAAATGTTTTTATTAATATAATAAATCAAAATAATATAACCAGACTTGACGTTTAAAAATTTTAAAACGTCAATTTCGATTCGTGGTCAAACTGCTTGAACTTGAAGAAATAAAAAAATCTATTTACTAAAAAAATAAGAGATGCTACCATTACTACCGTTCTCCGCTACCGCTACCACCATTACAAAGTGACATAGTAAATTGGCGGGAAGTTACATTTTGATTTCATGTGTCAAATCATGTTTACATATTAAATTAAATATGTTCGAGGAAGATTTTAATGAATCAATAGTGAATACACAATGGGATGAAGAGATACAGCTATCTCCCGATAATTCAAAAGGTATTTAAAATAATTTTCCACATATATTTTTACTCAAAAATTAATTTTTCAGAATACACAGAATTAAAGTTCCGTCACTTTAATTGTTGCGGTGAACAAAGTTTTAAAAATACGCAGTTGCATCAAAATAGTTACATTTGCAATGGAGAACTAAAATATATATGTGAAACCCAAGAAAATGTAGATAACACAAACGATATTGTAAACTTTTCAAACATAACATTCTATACAGAATCACTCGATATATTTGATATTGAAACTATACTTAACTGTGTCAGGTAAGAATTAATCCTCATGATTCTTATATAAATATAAAATATGAAATGATCAACACATTTTTTAGGAAGAATATTTTCATTCTTGAATCTGCAGCTATCTCAAATTCAAATATATACAATTCGAGCTTTGAAAATAAAAAGAACCACTATTTGCTCCGTTGTAATGTTTGTAAAGCCCTCTTTTACATCCGACATTTATTAAATAGGTATAAACACATTTGAAGTAACCAAACACATATACATAAAACATAATAATTTCAACTTTCAGAATTCTACAAAACCATTTGTATGTTTGGATGCTCGACGACATCATTCCTAAACTAGAATCTAGTTTACTTATGTTAAAACTATTCTTTTCTAATTTTAAAAAGCTACCTGAATTTATAATACAGCACGCCGCTTCAAAACTAGGAAACGAAGTAAGTAAAAATAAAAACAGTACAATAGCCGAATTCCAGATATTAAATAATAACATTTTATTTGAGTCGCAACAAGCTGTACATCACTTCTTCCACTGTTACTTGGATCTACAGTGGCTGTATTTAACACTGTCCATACGACTCATTCAATACAGACAGTCAATTAGTTCTCAACGATTGCCGGATACGGAGTGTTCTCAAAGTTACTCGTCTCAAGAAGAGTCAGGCGAAAGTAAGATTGAAAAAGAAATACTCAGCGTTCTGTCTGATTTGATGCATGTGTCTATAGTCAGGTTCGAGAAGGTCAGCGTGTGAATACTAGTTTTGTCAAACTTGTACTGATTTATTATATTTCTAGATACCCGTTGTTGATTTAAATTCAAAATCATCGTTTCCGTGCAGCTGCGTGAAAGAACTCTGGCTTATGATACAAGTATTGATTGAACATTTAAATGCAAGCGGACATTGCAAAGTAATTATCATATAAAATAATAACGAAAAGTATTGACTATCGTTTATTTTCAGGAGTTTTCGTATTACTTCAATATCTTGATGTCTGATGTCATTTGTAAAAAGTTAGTTGAGTTTTCAAGCAACAAATACGGCTTAGATGTTACAAAGAATGTTGTAAATAATAATAAATACTTATTTGCGATATGGTTGTTGTCTAACGTTACTGAATTATACGGATACGATATTACTGGAAATTATATCGGCCACGAATCAAAAAGGGTAAATTTCTTTGGTGATCAACATTTTCTGGTCGGTTTGATATCAATTAGACTTTATTTTAGGTACAGTCGAACTATTTATTATTAGAGACATCGTTACGAGCGTGGATAGCTACAGAAACCGGCGGTCCCACAGAAGTTGCTCTGCGCACCGTCCTCTCTTTAGTGATGCCCCTTTTATTGAAGTGGTGGGACCCGAAAATAGAGGCCATGGCCATTTTCTGGGAGTATTTCCACAAGAACTTAAACTCTGCTTTCTACGTGCCGGGATCAGCTCCAAAAACTCTAGCTATCGTCTGGTGAGTTGATAAACTCCTAAATAATAGAAAAAATCATAATGAGGATATTTTTATTAAAACATTTGAAGCGAGTAGTGATTTATAATGCTAGTATATTGTTCTCAGATGATCAGTTCTCTTAAAAAAGGGCTTTATGTAAACTTCTATAACTTTATAACAAATTTAGATAGAGGTGTCTTCTTAGTTTTATTCAATTTATAAAACTGCATGTTCTAAAAAGATCAAATAAAAATTAAATTATAATTAATTGTTTCAGTAAAAATCCACAAAGTCTTTTAGAACAAATAAGACATAGAATAAATTCAACGAGTCATAAATGTACAGAAGAGACAAGCTACCATACGTTCCTACAACTACTCGGGTTATTATTAAAGAAATGTTTCAACGATAATCAAATAAACCAGTGGCAAAAAATGAAGGGACGTATATTTCCTAAATTTCCACCAAACAAACTGATAGCCTTGAATGAAACCGGCTTATACAACTTTGTGTCATTGTTTTTAACTTTGGCCATTACGACAGATCTACAGGAAGTCGTGAGTAACAATAATAAAAAAAAACAATTAAAATAAATATTATTATTTGCTCATATTCAAGGGTACAGCATTTGGAAATCTGATCTCAAAGCTTCCCGAAACTATAGAAATCAACCGCAAGTGCGTGGTCATTTGTGCGCAGCTTGCGTTCATGAATCTGTACATCGAGGATAACGTAGACATATCCGAGGCTTGTCCTACGTTGTTGGTGCATTTAACAAACAATACGGACAATAAGAGCTTCGGGGAAATGGTCGAAAGGACAGTTATAAGTGGAATTAAAGATATTATTGAGACCAGTCAAGCTCTCGAGTTGGGCGAGGATTTATTAATAAGTAAGTCTAAGTAACTAGTAATTCATTCATTAGACTGTTTAAACAATACTGTTTTAACACAATAGGCATGATGACTATATTTAAAAAAACTATTCTATGATGATCGTATGTGTCTCCTATTTCCAAAAAAATACTTATTTCTGCACAAAATAAAGGTTTAATTGCAAAAATTGACTTTTTTAAAACTAATTTTGAATTTGATGCCAAAATGCTGGCAAGTGACATTTGAGAGTTGTGACGTCACACTCCTTGTCAACAATAATCAAACATTCAGAGTTACAGCAATAATTTAATTATTTTGTTTGTTAAAAATGAATTACAAAGTATACAAGTATTTAAATAAATAATCTTGTAAGAGGAATTGATATTTGTCTAAAATAAAAGACGTTTACTGATGTGTGTGACGTCATTCACTTTGATTGGTGTTACATTTAACATGGGGTGGATTGCTGTATTTTGCATTTTTATTTTAGCAAAAATTATATTAATTTCGCTTATAATATATAAATAAATACATTTTTTAGAATCTTTTCAACCTATTTTATTATTTAAAATCATAATTCAAATGATATTTACTTACTGGCATCATTCCTATTCTCTAATTTAAATTTCTAGGTGCATGGATTCACCAATACTTATCGAATAACAAATCCCGTGACAACAGTTTCATGTATGACTTTATTCTAACGGTCACATCAAAGCTACACGTCCTGTACAAGCAGAGGATGTTCTCTTACAACGTGTCCGAGTGCAGGTATAGGAAAATAACAAACAACCTGTTCTGCTACGTCCTTCCGTACGTCAAACAGGTCTCAAACTCTTCAAACGTGTCTTACCAGCTAGCCAGTGTTGCCGTAGCGTTCACCATACTGTGTCTCGACGACAAGGATGTCGCCAACAAGAACGGGTGTAGTTTTGTCAGCATGTTCAAGCACTTTGTCACTTCGCAGTTAATCAATTTCAGTATGTCGGTCAGGTATCTGAGTCTGTTGTTGGCGAGTGAAGGTGTTATGGAAGTTTTGAGTAAGGAGGTTCCTGATTATCAAATTATTATCATTCAGGTATTGATTTTACTTGATCTAAATATCTCTTACAAGAGATACAAGTGTGTATAACTTTCAGACGTGGATCCACAGTGCGTTGTTATGCAGTGAAGAAACGTCTCATGAAATTCAAGAAATAACACGAGTTGTTATCCAACTACCTGAGATATTATCTTTATGTACGTTGTCTGAAACCGACGAACCGATTTACAGTTTCTTTAGTCAGCTCGGGCAGAATTTCAAAGCGACACAAGTAATTATTTATTTTCCATGGTTTAAGTTTAGACAATGACACAATGTATTTGTCTTGTAGGATTTTGAAAAGAGGTATCAGTTGCACACAAAGTTAACTCAACTATTGGGCGACATTGATAAGAAGATGGTTAATGTGTTGAGAACTAATCCGCCCGATAAAACTGCCATACTGAGATCTTATTCAGCACTTGCTATACTCTATTTGCATTGCGCACCTTTGATGTATATAAAGGTAATATTAATTACTTTTAATAAATGTTTTCCTCGAATCTATGTGACTTTTCTTTGTAGAACAAACCAACATGTATTTTTCATTTGTTGACCGTAAACGTCCTATTACCCCCGGCTCTGTACACTGGGAAAAAGCTGCACACCTTTGGCATTTTGGCCATCCGTAAAACTTGGCATCTGTTCTACCGGGGTATCTCTGATATCAACAGCAAGACAGACCCGTACATTGATAAAACTCTGACAGACTTTGTTGTACAGTACGTGCCTTATTTTGCAAACAGTCCAGAGATATCTGGTTATCCGCAGCCACTGCTCAAACTGTTTGATGCACCATTCACCGGAGAATCGGTGGTATTTGTGTTTGAAAAGATATGCACGTCGTACGTCAGATGCAAGGGGAAAGCGTCTAGGAATAATGCAACACTTGTAAGTTACTTCTTTTTGTTTTTAGATCAGTATAATGTAAATCTTTTATATTGAATGATACCTGTAGAGTGATTTAAATTCTAATTTCTAGAAGGATCCATTTTCAAGCTTTATAAATGCATCCAATACGATGTATTTGAATGATCCTTGTAATGAGTGTTTATTCCTTGTAATTTTACAGGCATTGAAAATACTTATCGAGATTATAAACAATGTAAAACAGAACCCAGCAAAGTTACAACTAATAATAAAAAGTACGTGTGAAGGTGTATTAGAACAGTTAATGTTCCTCGACCATTTAAACCCGAGTCGTCACGTTGCTTCAGATCTACTCGACCTGATCATCTCTTCGACGGCTTACAAGGAGAACCAAACGTTACAGTAAGTGCATCATTATCTCACAGTTATTTATTTGTTAATTTGATTAACTTGTCCCAGAGAAGAGCTGTTACAAGTGATAACGAGGCTGTGTTCACAACATCTAGCGTTCTACACGACGTACACAATGCAGCTGATGATATCTCTGACGTCCAAGTGTACGGGTGTTATGGACAAGGCTCTGCCGTTTATCAGAGACCAAGTTAACAATATAGAAAGAATGCGAGGAACCGGACACGACACACATTTACGGTAACTACAAATAATATCATTAATCTATGCAACTATCTATATGTCTTGTGATTTATTTCAGAACGCTGTTACAGAAGATGGAGAGCGCTTTAGAAGTTAATAAAATAAATACATTTTAAAACTGTATATTTTTGTAAAAATAAAAACGTATAATTCAAATATATTTATTTAATGTACATTATTAAAACCTTTCCTTAGACATATTGGTTGGACACTCAAGCCGCAATCATTTCTGCTTTCTTCTTAGATTTACTCTTCTTTCCGAACTTGGGTATTTTTGTTTTCTTATTCTCTCGAGAAGTTAAATCCTCACTAACAATTATTATATCGTTGTGATATTCCTCTTCTCTGTTATTTATTTTCTCCCCACTGGTGGACTCAGGTAGTGTCACTTTTTTATCGCTCTTCTTAAAGAAGTGTGGCATTGTTAATTTACTGCTTATCCTTTTTGTAATATTTTCTATGACGTTCTGCTTTTGACTGCCGCTGCATATTTCTTCAGGAACCGTAACTATTTGTTCGGTTTTTAAGTCGTATACTTCTCCGTTGGTTATTTGCAAGGAGGTGCTTGGATCTGGACAATTATCATTGGTATTCTTCCATTCTAGTTCTTGTAGAGGTTGATGTCCTAATGCTTTCATTCTGAAATCATTTGTAAAGGTCAATAAAAAGAAACATCTATTTTACGTATTGATGATTTTACTTATAATGTACATTTTATTACGTACCTCTGATCGAAGTTTTCGTTTGAATGTATAATAGACTTGTAGAGTTTCTCCCAGAAGTTATAAAAGATTTGCCTGCTGAAATCAATTATCACATGGCCGTTTATTTCTTCTAAACCATCGAATCGTCTTTCAATGCATATGATTAATCTTTTATCTTCCTTTTCTATAAAAAAAAAACAATCAATAATAATACATAAATAACTGTGTTACTATATTTATTATTCACTTACGAGCCGTCAAATATTGAGCATAATCAAAATAATCTTGATACTGCTTCTTTAAATATGCAGGCGACATGACAACAATCACTTTATTACACCGTTCGTGTATTATCTTCTTCATGGCTCTCATTTCCGAGCTGCCTGCTAAAAGATCATCTTTTGTACAAATATTCAAATGATATCTTCTTAAATTTGTTCGTATCGCTAAAGCAAAGTATTCATCTTCGTCAGCAAACAATAGGACTCCGTCGTAATGAGTTTGGCCGTCAAGAGTCAACAGATCATAGCTTGATGGTTTCACTTGAACTGCGTAGGAATTATTGTAAAGTTCAGCATCTTTTACTGTTGAAAAAGTTAAATAGTAGATGAATAATGAAAGTTCAAGTTTGTTTAATATTGTAAATTTACCTATTAATTCTAAATAATCATCAATAACATCCCACCTGTCCATTCGTTGGAAAAACGTTACAAATTCTGATAACATGATATTTTTATTTTCGCTTAACGCTAGCGATATCACAAAAGCTGTAGGAGTTTTACTGGAGTAAATTTGATTGTTGTTTATTCCCAGTAAGTCTGCAAGACCTCTGTAATCTCTATAATAAAAATAAAACACTTAATAACTTTTTAAAGAATATTATAAAACGACTTACCGTGGATAACCTTCATCTGAAGGAAATATTTTTTCTACATCTAAAACTTCCGATAACTTTTTTATTGTTTCAGGAATTAGTGCCCTTAAAGGTACACGTGTTAAACTGTTATTTAAATTATCGTCATTCATTTTGACGACCAAGAAAACTTAAAAATACATACACCAATAAGTTAAGTCACTTTCATCACTTGATCACTTATGTACATTCAAACACACTTATTATACACAACAATAACAGACCATATTACTTTTAATGAAAACTAATTAATGTCAAAGTATTTAATTAAAATACCGAATCAATTAAATATAGCTATAACTTCTGTAATAACAATAAATCATGTTTATAACAACTAATATGTACATAATATGTAAAATGACTGATTGACGTATGTACGTACATATTTGACGTTTGATGAGTGGAGGGGGAATTAATAATTAATAAGGTGAAACACAAATTACAAATTAATAGATTATTTGTATGTATATGCAATATTTGTACGCAAATGTTATTTAAGTTGCCTATGTTTTAAAATTCAGAAATTTCTTATTCTTCTTATTCTGAATTTATTCAAGTAGTTCAAGATTTCCTCACCTTATCGCTAGTGTGCATTTTTTTTATTTTGACAACAGGTTCGTTTTATTGCGTTCGGATAAAACACTTTTTACTACGTTGTATTCAAGGTAAAATGATATATTGTGAAAAGTGTAAACAGTGCAAGTACGTGGTATTGCAAATAAACGGTAACTTTAATGTGTCAAAAAATCAACCTGTCAGTTTTATTATGTATTTTTCAAAATAAATACTGCATGTTGATTAATTCTTATTAAAAAGTCGGCAGTGTTACACAATAATCCCGTATTATTAACATAATGACCGATTTTCATTATTTTAGAATAGTCGAAACAGGTTTGTTTTCATCAATAATATTAAATTTCATTTTTCTTTTTTGCATGTAATTCAATACATCAGAATGCGTTATTAAAACACGTAGCAATCTATTTATCTGCTGTTTAACGATATTTTGTAGAATTTTGGTATTGAAATAAAATATACATTATTTATTTTTCTTGCAGAAAGATAATAATATGTTTGGGCCACTTCATAACTCGGAATGGATTCCACTGGCAACTCAGCAGGTTAGATTATTAATTAATTTAAATAAAATTTCAGCATCAAGTATGAATTTATATTTCCAGTTACGTCTGAGACATTTAGTTCGTATAATCGGTTACAATGTATCACTTGATCCAGCAGTCGGGAAAGGTTTATATTACACTCTACACTTAACTACAATGTGCTCTCCGTTCTACACCAGCGAGATGATACTATCCACCTGTCCGAAATGGGAACACTTAGAAATAAACGATATCAATAAGTTTTATTCAGGTCAGTGTTAAAATATACATTAAGCTTTCTGTTAATAAATATAAGATCTTATTGTGTTGTAGGAATGGTAATTCGCATCTGGCAAAACAGGGAGAACAAGTCTGATGACGTAATAACAGTCTGGGGTGTGTATTTCTCCGGACTAGTATTTTTAGGAACTAGATTATCTGAACTGCAGCCAACTTCATTCGAAGACAACACTCTAATATTTGAATTTGTCGGCGGATATTTCACTAGTCAGAGTTGTGTGAAAGTTCAACCAAACAAGACGTTACAGTTTACGAATAATCTCAACATCGTGACAACTGAAAACGATACTAGAAATGTTTATCGTAAGACGTCTGTGCAGTGTTCTAAATCTGAAGTTCGGAATAGTTATTCGGTAGAGAAATTACAAAGGTTAGTCAATATCAAATAAATGTTTATTTTTGTTGAACTGTACAAGCTAATTAATACAATTATTATTTATATTTCAGACTGCATAGAATACAACAATCAATAAAAAATAAAATGCTAGATGCCGAAGAGCTCAGAGAGAAAATTAAAGAAAAGAATCCACTTTTTGACAAACCAGAAATTTACAAACCACCCGAGAATATATCTCGAGTCCAACCGAATAAAGTGAACTTGCTATCGATGTCGGTATCTTCTCTAAACAAGTTCCTGAACCAACAAGTCAGTGAATCTATTACAATTGATTGCACACGATTACTTTAACTTAACATTTCAAATCTCTTGCAGTCGCAGCCGAGCAGGTACCAGAGACAGGAGATATTCAAAATACGGAAACTGATAGAAGATGCCAAGTTTAGGTGTAAGTTGTTGTCACAGGAGAAAGACAGGAAGAGTGTAGAGCTGAGGAAACTGACAAACGTCTATACCAAGTTAATGGATGAAAATGATGACCAAAGTATGTGTCACTACTGTATATGTATTGAACAGAGAGTGGAATATATTTAGTTTTGTTTGTTTGTTTCTAGGTTCATTACTGATGGACAAGTATCGTCAGTTAAGCAGAGAATTTGAAAAGTTCAAAGAGTGGCGGAAGAATTTAAATATATTGAGAGAAACGCATCTGCACACTTCTGTCTATTTAAATCTACGAAGGAAACAACTCATGTGTGAAATATTAGACATTTACTCAATAGTTAAGGTAATTATTAATAATTATAATGGTGGAAGCGCTCTATCAGTTGACAGATAACTGCGTAACATCAACAAAAGCAATCTATTGTTGAGTTATAATATATGTAACTCAATTACAATTTCAGACGGCTGACAACAAGTATGCAATTTGTAGCGTGTTGCTGCCGGACAGCGAGTCACTGGGCGACAGCGAGACTCCAGCACTGAGTGTCGCGTTTGGTTACGTGACACACGTCGTACAGATGTGTGGCCGGGTATTGCACGTGCCTCTGAGGTACCCGCTGGTCCACTACGGCTCACGGTCACGTATCATCGACCACATCACCGAGAACTTGCCAGACAAGGAGAGAGAGTTCCCGTTGTACGCACGGGACAAAGACCACCTGCCGTTCCACTACGCCGTCTACCTCTTGAACAAGAACATCGCGCAGCTGAGGTGGTACTGTGGCATACCTACGTACGACCTGAAGGCGACGTTGCCAAACCTGCTGTCTCTGCTGCAGTTTAGGCCGGAGCTAGCACCCGGTGGTGGTGGTGGTGGTAACAATAGACAGTCACTGACGGCCAGGAGCCAGTCGTCTATGTCAGGAGACTCGCCACACAGAAGAGGCAAGACCAATGGATTGGCCAGAACGGACGTGGTTGGTAAACTGCCCGTCGGTAAATACAGTAACAGTGTTGATGGTTAGTTCAGTTTTATTTATCATTATTTTACTAAAGTGGTATAAATTAATGTCAGAAATAAAAAAAAACAAATATTTAATTATTATAAATGACTTGATAAATGAAAATATTATTAAATAACATTCTTTAGAACGTAAATGTAATGAAAATGATAAAAATAAGTCGTTTACATGCATAAATATATGAAATGAATATAACAATTAAAAGTACAAGACGTGGCAACCTAATTGCAATCTGATTGGTCCAATTCGGACTGTCATTATTTTAGTATTGAGTGCGTTGTTGCCAATTCATCACTTTAACTTTTTATAATGTTTTCTTACACAATAATTGTTGTTTTCTCTGAAATGAATTACTCAAAACTAATAAGTTTTGTACAGATAGTTTCTACTATAAATTATATTTTTGGCTACGTTCTTTCAGTGTTTAAATAAGGTTTGAATTAAAATTGTTTCAATTCTCCATAAGAAGACATGTTAAAATGTGCAAACTTTAAACTGCCATAACTTTTAAACTGTGTAGAGTAAATCGCATCAGATTGTGTAATTTGTCAATTTTTTAATATCCTGTGTATGTTTTTAATTACCACCAGAACATCCTTAAACATTGATTGAATTATTATCTTTACAGATATTCATCACGATATAATAAAAGTAAAAGAAATAAGCGCCAGCTGTGATAAATCTGATAGAATGCACCACGAAGGCGACTGCCAGATAGAGCAAGGACTGGATCTGTTGGATCCAAGGACCAGCATGTTGTTCTGTAGCACGCCTTACGATGCGACCAAACCTATATCGATTGCAAACAAGCTACGTACGACAAGGTCGGCCGGCTCCTACACGACAGACGAGGACAACAGGTTTGACAACAGCCCCGCATCTGAGCCGTTGAATAAAGCATCTACGGTCGTTTCGACTGTGGACAGGTTTCAGAGTGAACGTGATGAGTTCTTGCAAGAGTGGCTCAACAGTGGTCCAGCTCTGGTGTGTTCAGAGGAGCACCTGTACCCCGAGGAAGTGTTGGGCTTCACTGTTGATACTGGAAGTCCCTCGACATCAAAAGACCACATCTAGTAGCGGGTGTGGGTGTCGCTTTGTTTGCCATATGGATTCTATTTAATAAATTGGATTATTATAACAAAACGGAGAATTTACGAAAAGTTGAGTAAATGTCCAGATTAATATATTGGACATGTTGTAACTTTACGCTAACTATTAAAAGTATAATTTATATTTTTGATTGTAATCTCAATATTTAAGCGTTTTGTTTTTTTATTTACTTGAGATTTTCGTACAGTGAAATAATTAATTTATATATCGGTGATATTTATTAAAACATATCTTTAGTTGTTATTATAAATATGTATTTAGAATTATCTGAATAAGTGTAACTTATTTAAAATGTTATTTATATAATTCTATTGTGCAATAAAATACAAGTTATATAATGTGTATAAATATGTATAGCATGTAACGCAATGTAAAAGGGTTCTATAACAGATTTGTGCCTCTAGCAACTTATATCAATCTCAAGTTTCTATAATTGAATTGTTTACGTGTACTATTAGTTTAAGTCTACTCGTTAAATCCATTTGTACAGTGTAAACAATAATAGAATTATATAATGTATCTGTCAATTGTGTATAATTGTATATAAATATAATGTATTATCAACATATTAAAAATAAATTAAATATGTACTTTGTTTGTATTACAATTAAATATTTAAAGTTAGCGCCAGCTAGCGACCATAGATTAAACAAGCGGTGTTATGATGAATCGTAATTATTCCTAAACAGTAGGTGTTGTTATCTATGTATTCTTTATTCTGTGCTTGGGGCATGCGCAGTTGCACGAGGAAAGCCTAAATAAGGTTTTCTGTGCTCCATCCAAGTGTCTGTCGATGTATTTATGTTTTAAAAATGGTGAAAACAGTGCAAATATGGGTGGAAATTAGATTACTTGACGTTTCAAACCATGACCGAGGCATATGAAGAGTAAGTACCCTGTTTAAATACTTAATTATTGTTTATTTTAATGTTGTTTCAAGTTTGTTGTATGCTGTTGACTCTACTCCACCATTTTCACTAAATTCTATATATTTGATGTAAAATACGTATGTAGATGATTCTGTGATGTTTGTTGAATCAATTTGATGTGTTTAGCGGTTCGATAGTGTAATATTTACTAAGAAAACAGTGTAAAAGTGTGATAATTATCAAGTTCAAAATGTCAGTCAAAGCAATCATTAATGACAGCGAGTTTTCATTGAATCGTATCAACTGCTAGTAAATTCATTCATAACCTTATACCATTCAGTGTTTAAAGTAATTTTATATTTTGTTTTTATTTATATACACAGTAATTTAGCATTATCTTTAAGATATGTGTGTGTAATAACATGCGGCCGTTGCTAATAGGGGCGCTAACGTTCCGAGATTTTGATAAAAATGTTACACTAGTATGTTCACTACAATATTGAATAAATACTTGTAGCTTTTAATTCATCTTTATTCAGTATCGATTTTTATGTGTTATGTGTTTATTTTTATTTGCTTGATCGTATTTAACACATTACATATCGCTATTAATTTATTTTATGTCATGATACACATATATTATACGTTATTGTGTATGCACATATCTACATGCCATCACATTTTTTCAATAATTTGTAATTTACAATTGAGCGTTATTTTAATTAATACATGTTTTGTTTATAATTGTGTACTTAGAAATACTATATGTATTATGAATTGCAGTACCTACAGTTTGAACTTGAAATATAGATTATCTATTAATGAATGTTTGTTATTTGAATGAAATGTAATATAAGTACAATTTTCTACAAATACCACAATTATTTACATTAATTGAAATACAAAATACTACAATGTTTAATTAACCGCAAATACCTATCTATACAGGCACGTATCTGACATTAGAATGTTGATAGGGCCAAGATATTAGTACTTAAGGGGAAATTCAGATTTTGTAAAATCAAATAACGACACAATGTTTTTTTTAACAAAATTGGTAATAAACCCTATACATTTTTAAAATACCGTGTTGCTATTTACAATTTTTCTTTTTGGTGTAAACAATAAGTACCTATAAGGTTTTGTGTAGTGTCTGCTACTAATTACAGATCTGGTATAAATCACTTTAATTTTTAAAGATTAGAAAATCTTTTTATTATTTGTACAATATTTTACAGAGACAAGGGGTTCAGTATTTGTCGATTTGTTAATATTAATATTAGTAGTCGAATACTTGCGAAATTGTGGGGTTATTGTTTATTTTGATGTAATTATTCTACATTTTGCATAAATATCTTAATTGTTAATTTGTGCAATTTATACTTGGTTAGTCGATCGCTTATAACTGGATCGTTCAGAACCCAAGACGATCAAATCCAGCTAACAATGTTTTATAAAATATTTATATTGGGACATTTTATCATACAATAATTACTGAGGGCTTAGACCAGTGGTCCGCAAAAGATTTCAAACTTTGAATTAATTAAAAATCTTATTGATGCAAACTCAAATATCTACTATAAATGATATGTTTTCAATTATAACACTGTTAATTAATGTTACATTTGAATTTTACGATTACTTATGTTAATTAAACGTTTCGAAGTTTATTTATAGATTGATACAGTTTCTTTTTAACCTTGTGGTCTCTGCTAATAATAATGAAATCAAAGCGGTCGGTTAGGACCCACTGGTTTAGATATAACTAAAGAACAAGTAGTGTATAATATCATACTTAATAAAAAAGAATCTATAGACTTGATTATAACTTGGTCACTTTGTGTGTGGATATGTATTATTTACTAAAAAAACGCTATATACCTAATTACAATAATTGTTATATGTTAGTGGGCGACAGGCTATGCTATTGCTATTGACAGCGGTCGCGTAGAGCACATGAATGATGTCAGTAGGTAGGTACGAAGAGCTGGCACTTCCGGTGCATCACTCCTTATCTGTTTCCGGTCGGACGTGTAGTATATATATAATATTATATATGTATTGTGTGTCACCACTTTTGTGAATGTGTGCCGCGCCGCCCTTGAACTGTGTGTGTACTACACCCGCGAAAAAATAACAATATGTTTTTTCAAAATTAAAATGTACACACGAGTTTTAAATAGCTGTCCCATCTGGGTCTGTTCGTTAATTATACGTATGCAAATGGGGGTTATAACCAGGGCTGTGGAGTCGGAGTTTTAGTAATTTTGAGTGGAGTTGGAGTCGGTAAAAAGGTACCGACTCAGACTCCTTTAAATAAATAATGGTTTTTACTTCTTTACACACTAAATTTTTTTTTTTCGTTTTGGATTTTGAAGTACATGCAATGATTTGAAATTTTCAACTCTGGCCGGAATCAGAATCACCGGAATTCACTCAAAAAAATTAAAAAAAAAAAAAATTGTACAGTAAAGAGTCGGAGTCGAACATTAGAAAAATAAAGGAGTCGAAGGTTTTTGTACCGACTCCACAGCCCTGGTTATAACAGTGTTATGTTAGCTTTGAGTATAACCTTTCACATCGATAGATTTATATTTCGCGAATTAAATTGAATTGAAATGAAGATAGTTGTTTTGGAATTTGAACAGTTTGTATGTTATTTATTGGGTTGCACACGAGACGATATCGAGTCAGGTATAGTCTCGTGTACAGTCTCGTTAAAAATTAAGCCCGGTTTCGTCTAGTATCTCGTACAAAAATGTCAGCCCCACTTGAAATTTTAATTTAAATTACTTTAATTATTTATTCAAATACTAATATCAAATAAGTACATTTTTACTAATTACACTCGTCCCTCCGAATAGTGACGGCATAGGTAATTTAAAATCTCCTAACAACGACAGCTAGAGGGGGCACGCACCACT
Source organism: Sialis lutaria (assembly GCA_949319165.1). Classification (NCBI taxonomy): domain Eukaryota; kingdom Metazoa; phylum Arthropoda; class Insecta; order Megaloptera; family Sialidae; genus Sialis; species Sialis lutaria. Next base: position 26,184,007 of record OX439241.1, read on the forward strand.
GTAGCGACTTTAACGTTAATTGGTGAATTTAAATTTCGCGCAGAAATATAGAAGTCACGGTAATATTGTCGTGGGGATGGGGGAAGGTCGTTACATGGAGCGGTTGGCCAATCGTTTCTCGGAGCGTATATATATACGTTAATAACGATGGTCGTCGTTTAGAGATTTCAGTGTATTTGGATTTGTCCTTAAGCAAAATAAATATTTGCTTTATTAGGGCCCTAGCTTAGTGGGGGGCCCGAAACTAAATTCGACCTATCTTTACTTATTTGTGAGGTTAAGGGCCCCTCTTACAACCACTGCTTTGGATACTAAGGCCTATTTCACACATATACGGTTTCATTCGGTTCGTTTTCGGTCGCTGCCGACAAGTGTGAAACGATGATTCAGTTTGTATTCGGTACCTAATAGAAACCGTACAGAACTGAATACTCCCTCCATACTGACAGATTTCATCAGGTTTCAATTCGTGTCCAGGGAACACAAAGCAATGAACGCGTTCACACATACTCGGTTTAGTTTCGGTTTTAACCTGATAGCGAGTGTTATTTTTTTTTTAAGTTTTGTCGCGGATTTACTAATAAAATGAGCGGTTTTCTAGATGTTGATGTGGTTTGTCTTCATGCTCTTTAGCTTCAGGAAAATAGTGTAGAATGCTCCAAATTCCTGCTGTAAAGTGATGAGAGGGTGCTCGCAATGAATTCTAGTATTCCTCCTTAATTTTTTAATTTTTTTTATAGAGAAACAACATGGCAACAACATGCTTTCTCTCCATGATAACTACAGAGTTTACGGAAAAAAATAAAACCTAATATGAACCGTATGAGAACCGTGTATGTGTGAAAGGGTTTGATTCGTTTTCGGCTGAAACCGAAAACAAACCGAACCGAATGGAACCGCGTATGTGTGAAACAAGGCTTACAATTGAGATTCTTGGCGAGACATAATATAAATTAATACCGTCTCGGTCTCGTCCGAATTTTTTTAAGCACTCTCGTCTCGGTCTCCTGTTTTTATTATTTGTCGTTGGAGTAAAATTAATCAAATTTAATTCCTTATTGTGAAAAAGTTTAAATTGAATACGTGTATGGTTGTTATATTCATGTGTATGAACAAAATTGATTATTTTTCTCCATGATAATTCAGTTAATTAACATTGTCATTGCAATTGAGGTTTACAATTGTCAAGGCTACACCACCACGCATTACATCACATATTATAGTGCTTTTTATACATGAAAGAGGTGTTCGTAAGCCGAAACGATTAAGTCCAATTACTTTATAGCTGTTGTAAAACTCATGTTTTATAGAATCATATTACCTACATAGGTACTTACTTTCTGGTAGGCTTATCACACGTTTTGAATCCCTCCCCCCATATAAGACATAATAAGAATATCGTCCCCCCCCCCCACAATATGTTTGAGACGTAAGAGGCTTTATTTTTCATTTAATTAATAATTGTATTTATTAATTTGACAAAACAGCTAGCAATGTATATAGTTTTCTAATTGTAAAAGAACTCGTATCTCATTAATTTCTCAAGTATTTGTTAAAAAAGTCTTTGTAACGTTCTAGGGTGTTTGTTTTGTTATTTTTTGAGACATTAAGTTTTAATTAATAAGCGATATAAATAATATGGCATTTATTAGATTATTATTGGTGCGAATCTCGTCTAGAAAAATATTAAACTGATCTCGTCTCGTATACGAGATCGAAATCGAGAAAAATCTGTCTTGTGTAATAAGCAAAGAAATTTTGAAATATATAGCATATTTAATCAGAGGCACCTAACATTTTTCTTACCTAGACCCCTAAAGAATGATTATTATTTACTTTATAGACACTTTTAGATTCTAGAAAACATAAATATACTACTTAAACTAAAAATACACCTTAACCACAAAATTTATGTCACTCGACACGTGTTTCGACTTCACAAGAAGTCCTCATCAGGAGCCTAACGATTCCAGACTGTTAGGCTCCTGATGAGGACTTCTTGTGAAGTCGAAACACGTGTCGAGTGACATAAATTTTGTGGTTAAGGTGTATTTTTAGTTTAAGTGACTAAGAAACCACAGTTTCTCCGTTTTTCAAGTAATAAATATACTACACTCTTGTTGAAAAAGTACAAGTATAGAAAGCAAAAAAAAAGTAAAAAACTTCCATAGAGCCCCAATGGGGTGCACCTGATTTGAATAGTATATTTTTGTATAACTTTTTAAAACCAAAACTCTCGACGAGACTTATAAATAAAGTTAATATCGTCTTGGTCTCGTTAGACAATATCTGTTTGTATTTTCATCTAAATCAATATCGTCTCGTCCGACCTTAAGGTAATACTCTTGTCTCGGTTTCGATCTTGCTTCTAACCCGAGACAAGTATCGTCTCTGTGTACAGCGCTAGAAACTGAAGCGATGTATGTATTTTAATTTCGGTACCAGAGTAAAGTTACTTACCAAAAAAACACAAAATATTGTTATTTGTTTATAATTTTTTAAAAATGTAATCGCGCATAATGCACACATGATGCACTCGTCATAGCCGTGTATGTGTGTATGTATATTTATATTATGCGCTGTTTATACAAACCAGTGCAATAGTTGAACGGGCTATGACGTCAGCGAGCGCGGCAGTGAGGCCTACAGTTCCCCTCATCTCCTCAGGCGGTTTCTTGGAGAATCCGTGTCCCCCTACAACCCCTGTTTCGAGGAGACTTCAATGCAACGCCAGGTGATTCAAGAAATGCCGCGTTTTACAAAAATCATTATTTGATTTTGTATCATCGTAAATATCGTTCAGAAGTCATAATGATTAATACGTAATTGAGATCTGTATATGTTAATTGGACGGAGTTATTTTTAATCGAGTTCCCCGGATTATGTATTATTCTTATTTATCATTCGTTGCCCAAATGATTCCATCACGTCAGGTTTTTTTAGATATCCAAACCTAAAAGTCCCAAAAATGACGATTTTGGCAACGTTGGGAAATTTATTACTAAGTAGGTAATTTTTTTCTGAAATTTTCTTTCATGATTTCGAATAGTACATCTTTTCTCTTTAAAATGATTTTTTTTACATTTTACTATGCGATTTTTCTTTACTACTTTGAAGATATATGCAGTAAAGTTCATTGTATCTACTATACTACACTCTATCATATCTTCAAACTATTGTAGTACATCTCGGCTAAAAAAAATCGAACAGCAAAAAGTTAAAACTCATTTTAAAGAGGAAAGATAATACTATTTGTTACCGCGATCGAAAACTTTAGAAAAAAATTACCTACCTGATAATAAATTCTTTAACATTGCCAATTGACTCTTAGATTAGAATATCTCAAAACCCTGACGTGATGAAACCAATTGGGCAACAAATCCGGTTTCGGTATGCCAAAAGCCTCCTAAATTTTCTATTCAGATCTCTGTTACCATTACAAAAATTTTTTTTTGTTGCATAGTGTAATTTAAGTATCGTCTTATGAAAATTGGACTAGTCTTGTCTCCAGTCTCGTATACGTACATTACTTTTATTACATTAATTTAAGAAAACAGCAGATTTATTTCAAGTCATTTTGTAAAATATTTTAAGGCCGTGGCTTACGTATTTCTTGTAAAATTAGACCTATAGTTTATATATAAAGAAATAATAATAAATGTTATTATAGTTCCTGCAATATATTTGTTGTTTCTGCTGTTTTCAATATATTTATTGAAATATTGAATCGTATTTGACTTGTTTGACGTCATCGTGTGCGTGTGTGTTAATAAATGTGAAATTAACACGTTATTAGTCACGTTTCGGTTGTCACACATTTATTGAAAACATGGTCATGTGAAACCGCAGCAATATATTAGAAAATGATTTCGTTGTATTTTGAATCATAAATGAATACTTGCATATTAAAAACAAATGTGTAAACTACAATGTCATCTATTAAAATATACGTATTAGTGAACACTTATGGAATCTGTCTGTCTGTCTATCTATCTGTGACACCCTAACCTAACTACTAAACTGTTTGACCCGACCTGAGTTATAATAAGAAAATGTTGAGTTTTTGGGGTGTTTTTTGAGGGTGGTGTACGGGTTACCATTTTATTCAGTCCCAGTGAATGGGGTATTTAATGAAAACTGCTAGTTCAAGGAATTTGAACAAATTTTTCAAAATATCGTAAAAATATTTTGTCTTCTGCTCATATCTCCGAAATTAATAGCAATCAAGATTAAAATACAATTATATATTATGAAAATACGTATTTTCAACGTATTTCCCAAAATATTTAATACTTTGATCTGTTATAGGCGAATTAATATAAATGTAACTTATAGTGGTTCTTAACTTTGCTAATACTTGAAAAATTTCAAGTCTGTAAAGTTTGTGATAAAATAATCGAATAAATCGAAAAACTATACGTTACGGGACACTCATGTGCGATACACGACTCGCACTTGACATTTTTTTTTAAATATTTGGCTATAGTAATCCAGTGATTTGAACGATGGGTGCGTAAAGGAAATATAATCATTGTTAGTTAATCGTTCGTTTGCTAATCGTGCGATGATGTTAAGGAATAATATGAATCGTGGCTATTTAAAACTAAAATTTGTACATATTTATTTTAGGAAACATTTCTCATAAAAAATCTTAAAATACATTTACTCTAATTTATTCCAATAGTTAAAATGTTTTATTATTTGTATTGATTTGAAGCGAGTTTCTAAGTTGCCAAAACGATTATAGGTTTATACGTCTTGTCAAATTACTTTATTACTAATTAAATAATTGTTTATCGTTTTTAACTATGCATATGCTTATTTTCTAAAATATGTGGAATTTCAAGCATATTGGCTCCTGAACAGCGTAATAGAAGTGCATTTTATATCATGTTATAAATAAATGCACTTTAGCAGTAGATCCAGGGGTAGTTTGTTTCATTAGCCGCGATGATGACGTCCGTGTTTTCTGTACGACGGGGGGGGGGATTGTTCTGGACCACCGCTGCCCCTTTGATGAATGACCTGATTCAGATTCGCATTCACCTCTGGATTCGGAGGGAGGGGGTACATATACCCCCTCCCTCCCCGTACACCGCACTTCTCTTCCTGGTTTCTGCTATTCTGTAATATTTTAAATGTTAGCCACTCTACAATTTGTTAATGTTTTTAGTTGCATTTGTGTTGCCTATGTGACTAACTTGATTGTAAATACATACTTTTTGTTCAGTTGTTGAAATATTTCGTATCTTTGTCGATAAATTGAGAATGTTTTGTATGTTTGTATAAACATTTATAGTGACTTAACCCAGAAGTCAGGAAAGCTTTAATCTCTTGAATAAAATCAGGAGCTCGGGGGTACTCTTTCTGTACCTATATTTGAAAAGTAAAGGTCCTAGTAGAGTGAGATATGAATTGATTTGACACAGCGAAAGACTGTGTTTATTTTTAGACTTTGCCCCTACCCCCTTATATCCTGTGGTGGAGTGGGGGGATGTTTACCCCTGACGGGGTTGTGCACACACACACACACACACACACGCAAGGGGCTCGTTTGTCCCGGTGTTTGTTATATGTAGGTCACTGGAGCGGTTATTGGCCCGACTGACGTCATTGCTAGGCGCAGTTTATTGACGCGAGATCTGGGAATGGGGGGCCCCTCACTGTCGTCGTCAATACTGCGTTCCCTCATTCAGCACAAAGGCGCACATATCTACTGGATACTGGAATACAGTATTGTCAGTTGTTCTAAAAATAGATTCACACATACACACGTGTAAAGAAATTAATAATATATAGGTTAGTATTTTTAGTAGGTGAACATATATTTAAAAATATATATTTATTTTATACAGGTTTTTTTACAAAATTTTTCGAATTCAGGTCAAAAATAATATTTTTTATGAACCACTGAATGGATTTTTAGTGAAACTTAATTTGTTAATTGGACTTTGGTTTGGCTAGTAGTCATTTCTGTAAAAATATCAAAATCAGGTGCAAATATTATCGTATTATTTTTTTCAAAATAACTCAAAAACGACTCTTATTAAGTGAAAATTGTAAAGAATATTTATGTAGAACATTGGATTTTCTATAAAAAGGTATTTGTACTTAGCAGATATCATGATAATAAAAATAAAATAATTTTTTTAGTCAACGAAAATTTTTACACAACTTAACATAGCTATTACGGGATTTCTCCGGACGTGTCTGTATTTGACGCATTGCAGAACACGATCTATTTGACAGTTAGAATCTGCCTATTAGAATTTTCCCGCGTTTTTCATTAGTCTTTGTATAGAGATTGCATCAATAAAATTAAATTATTATCATTATAATCTGCATTTATTAACTGATTTGAATGGATATTTTCAATCAATTTTATATAAATGACCTATGATAACTATTATATTATAATATGTAGATAATGTGTTATATTTATAAACACACACATACACACACACACACACACACACGCACGGTATAATGCAGTTTTCTCGAAAGCTGCGAGCAGTGAAAGCTGCGCGGCACTCCGGACGCGCGAGACAGCGCGGGTGCATTTATCTGATCGATCGCGGTTTCTATTTTTAGACTTGTTACATATATATATTATATGTATATATAGATATGTCATTGCACATTTATATTTACGATTTTTCTGTCTGCAAATCACGTGCTTTTGTTATAAGAATTATATATGTTTAATTCATTTTAGAAAATTGTCTTGAATTGTCTATCACAAACGAATATCTTTAATTTTTCTAATATATAAATATACATGTATGTATAACACATATATTAAAAAAAACATCAGGCAAGTGAATGATACAGTGCTTCCTCGTGCTAAATTCACAAAATGTATTGAGTATTCATATCAAAATCAGTTAATTTATATACAATTTTATTTAAAAAAATATTAATTCAAAAATTTTCTTAATACGCCCCTGACTATTATTATTATACAAATTCAATTTTAGAAAATAAATGTAGGGAAATATTTTACTACAGTTACTAATTATGATGACTTGTTTTATAGAAAATTTGAATGCTTTATTAAAAAAAAACAATGAGAAGTTTTCATGTTAACTCGAGTTATGCATGTGACAGACAGACAGATAGACACGGAACGGAAAGTGTTTGTCTTGACCTGTAACAACGGAATAATCATGTGAAAAATTTGTAATCGAATTACATTTTTTTTCATCTTTGAAAAATGATCACATCGTTTCTCCTATCCTTCGAATATTGTAGTTTTACTATACTTAAATAATTGAACAATTTACTCTTCTGGTATCAAATAAATCACACTACATTAAAATCTAGGTGGGGGTATTTAGTTGTATTTTATTCCAATAGGAGGTTTTATTTTCAAATTATGTATAGTAGGAATTAATTCCAAAAATAAATAGTAAACATCATTTTCTAAGTAATTCCCATCATACTTTATTATAGATACGAGTTCCTCATTTTAATATAAAAGTACTTTTTAAATTTTAAATATTACAGTTCTAGTGCAAAAAGGTAAAAAATTAAATTTTGGAATTTCTTGTTTATTTTAACTGCACACGTGCATTTATAAAAGTCAGTCGTTTTATCGTCAGAACGACTCGCGAAAATGTATCAATTAAAATGGAACGAATTTTCCAATAATGCACTTCCGCGTTATCGCTAGTCCGGAGCACCTCGGCTGAAATTAGGTCAGTGGTGCGGCCGATGCACCATTCAGTTCGGGCTCAGCTTGTTGAATGTCCCATAGCCTACCCCCACCGCCGCTACCATCCCCCTATCATCTTGTGGTGGTGGGGGTAGGCTATGTGTCCCCCCCCCCTCCCGTTAACCACCTGGATGCGACGCTCAGTGACGTCATCATGTGTTCAGCGCTTATTGTGTTCAGTTGATCGCAACAATACTTATGAAACGGTTGTCGTTAATGTTTATAATAAGATATATTATAATTTATATACCTATCTGTGATTGTTGAAATTTAAGTATTTTTATATACAATTGAAACGGTGAAATATTTCACAATATATAATAGTTAATTATATATAATATATGAAAGTTATCATACCCGTCGCCAATGCTTTGCTTAATAATTGAAAGTAATAACAATAATAATAATTATTGTTACTACAATTTGAATTTGCCGCATTTTATGCAAGTGCCACCGGAACCAGAATTAACGGAAGAGGAGGAGTTAAGGTCCTTATATTTTATTTTTAACAATTATTCATGTATTTTTTTTTAGTAAAGGGGTCAAGTTGATGGATTTTATATTCATTGTCAATATAAATGTGTTTTGAAATAACTTTTATTTAAATAATTTGTAATTTGAGAAGTCAAATTCATTATTTATCAATTTATTGTCATAATAAAAACTTTTTAGGGGGGAGGGCAAGCTAATGGTTTTTATAATTAGTGTTAATTAATAATGATTGTCCGTTTCTGATTATAAGTTTTAGTCGATATTTCAACCAACGTTTCAGTGTCTGTTCCATTGTCAAATGGGGCAAAACGTTGACTGAATAGACGACCAAAATGACTTACACCCAGAAGAAATATGAAAAAAATATATATATAAAATACAAACTTTATTGAGATGTTTATGATTTTGAATGTAAAATGATATTTTTTTGTTTTACTTATTTATTATGAACTTTTATTAATTTTTATTCGCACGTTTAAGATCTCAAATCTGTATTATCTAAATTTTGTATTGTCTTCTAAGACAATCAAGTATTTTTTACGATAATACGGTGAGTTTAATAAAGTAAATATAATCACATTTTGTTAATCGGCCGTTTTCAAATCAAGTTTAACATTAATCTTATTAGTAAACGGATGTTATACTAACATCATTAGTGGTGTAACCCTCGACAGTTGTAATGTATAGTTTTATATGTTAATGTCCCCAATAAGTGTATTGTTATGTTTGTTTGTTTGTTTGTTCCACAGTGGCAACTATCTGGTTCGTGTTCGTGCGCAGGTGATGACGCGGGACGACAGCTCCGGTGGGTGGGTGCCGCTGGGGGGCGGCGGGCTGTCTAACGTGTCGGTGCGCAAACGGCACCCGTCGTCGACGGCGCCCCACAGCCGGCACGCGTCCGTCGACGGTCCGGACGCCGGCGGCGGCGGTGGTGGCGGCGTCAACAACGCACCGTCGTCTCAGGCCCCCCAGCCAAAGCACGAGTACCTCATATACGGCAAACGTATCAGCGACCAGTCGGTACGTACATATACACTATTGCTGCACTTACCTATACTTACTATATTATTACATATTGCAGATTGTCTTGAGCTGTATCATTAAGAAAGACTTTGAGTACAACAAAGTGATGCCGACGTTTCACCACTGGAAGACGGGCGATAAGAAGTTTGGTCTCACGTTCCAGACGGCCGCAGACGCGCGAGCCTTCGACAAGGGTGTCAGGACGGCCGTCGAGGAGTTACTGGACGGTAAGTTGCAATCTGTGCTATTCATTATTACCAGATAAAGGGGTTACTATTACTGCCACAAAAAAAAAAACAAGATAATTTAATAATTGTAATTTTAAACTTATGTATTGTTGGTTTATTCTTCATTATTTCAAATATACAATCGCTTTAGAGATTTGAATTGTTTATTTGTTGTGTTTAAATGGAAAGATAAATAAGTAGGGGTTTAAATAACATAACTGATCTGCTCTATTTGTGGTTTTTGCATTGCTTCCTATTATGGGATTCTTACACGGTAAGTTTGTTATTCTCTAATTGTTTATGTTACAAGCCATTCAGAAGCCAAACATCACATGTTTTAATATTGACACACGGTTACAATAGTGCAGATATTAAATATGTGAAATAGTTGACGCTGGTTTTGTTTTTTATTAAATAGACAATCTTTGGATTCAAACTCAGAACCATTAGTTTACAAGATTTGTTATAGTTATTTGTAAATTTGTCAACCAAACGGAACTTTACTTTATTAAATCACAAGAGAGAGGTTTCATCAAGAGGATAATAAGTACCCAGATATGATTTTTTTTTTCAATTTTGAAATCCATGAAGAAATTTTGCTGACTAACATATTTAACTGAGATATTTATGAGATCAATTTTTCTACCAAGTTTTAAAACGATTAGAAGAAAATCTAAAAGGCTAGAGAGTTTATTAGAAAACATGTGTGCTATAAAGATTTGAACAGACATGATCTTGAGAACAAGTTTGACGAAGATATATAGTTTATTTTTGGCTTCTGAACTGTGATTTAGATGTAACAGAGTTTGTTCAACATTTGAATGTATCTGTTGCTTGCAGGTCTGACGGATACTTTCCCACTCTCTTCTATACACAAATATCCTAAAGATGTAGCTGATGACGATGTATTCATGGTGAGTGTAGTAAACGTGGTGGCCACGTACATGTACAGTGTACAGATATAACGTAACGTCAATCTGTTTACAGACTCTAAACTTGCCAATCGAAGCACCACCGACAGAGTCTCGTATGTCTGGAGGTGATGTAAGCAGTGGCGGCACGATGGGTACGTCACCGCACCAGACCAGGGACATGCACAAGATACACTACATTCAATGCCAGGACAGAGATCTGTCACCTCCTGTCACCAAGGAGCAACAGAAGGGTGAGTAGTCGTCAAGGCAACGGCGGTGCGCTTGTGTCTAGAGTGCTCATTTAATACATGTTACAGCTGACAACTACTCGTACGTGCAACTGACGGCCGTGCACGACTACAACTACCCGGTCGTGGACGATACCAAAGGTTCTGTTTGCCGGCAGGACGTCGTCGTCGGTTCTAAGAAACGGAGTCTGGACGTGATTGGCACAACGCAGACATCGATGCCTGCCTGCAAGGACGCACAGAAGAAAACACAAAAGTATGCAATAGGCGTGTGATGCCAATCAGTAACTAAGTATTATTCAAATTATCATTTTAAATAATTAAATAGCTTCAAAACATTCTAAATAATGTATAATAATAATGAGATTAACACATTTTTGTTAAAATAACAATGCAAAATACAGCAATCCACCCCATGTTAAATAGTACACCAATCAAAGCGAATGACGTCACACACATCAGTAAACGTCTTTTATTTTAGACAAATATCAATTCCTCTTACAAGATTTTATTTATTTAAGAACTTATATAGTTTGGAATTGATTTTCAACACACAGAATAATTAAATCATTGTCGTAACTCTGAATGTTTGATTATTGTTGACAAGGAGTGTGACGTCACAACTTTCAAATGTCACCTGTCAGTAAATTTTTGCAACTAAAACTTTATTTTGTACATAAATAAGTATTTTTTTGGAAATAATAGACATGTAGTTTTTTTAGATGTAGTCATCATGGCTATTATTATTGTTGCTAAATGTTAGTTTACTAATGTATGTATACTTATATAGCAAATACGTACGCGCACGCTGCCGGCACTGTAACAAGCTGTTCTCAGAAGACTCAAACGGCTGCGGTAGTTGCGAGTACGCACCTGACTGCGTGCGTAGGGGCATCGATGCGGTCACGTGCATCTCTTGCGCACAGGGTATGCTGTACCACTGCATGGCCGACGCCGAGGGTGACTTTGCACTGCACCCGTGCGAGTGCGCCCCGCCCGCAGCAGGCGACGACGGCTGCTGCAAGCGGTGGGCGGGCCTGACGCTGTTGAGCGTGCTCGTACCGTGTCTCTGGTGCTACCTGCCTCTGAGGGCGTGTCACTCGTGTGGCGTAGCGTGCGGCGTGTGCGGTGGAAAACACGCAGCGTGCTGAGCGCGCAGAGGTACACCGGATAACAACAGTCCTTTGTATATAGAAAATACCAAAGTTAGTAATACTGAAAGACAAACTTGTTGGTTAATTAATGTATGTTATTATACATGGCTGTCCCATTTGTTAAATGTACCATCACATATGTTACTAAATCAGTTGTAAAAACAAACAAATATCAAGACAATGGACTTGTATATTTTGTTACTTCATTTAAATCTAATTATTTGTATATTTCAATCAGGGATATGTGCTTCATTCTGGACGTGGTGTTTAATTTAAAAGGTTCATGAAAATGATCCACTTTAAATAAAGTCTGTAAGTATTGAGAATAGCTCTAACTCACTGGAGACTAATAAATTATAAGTTCTGATGTTGATTTCTCAAAGATTACTTGTCTGCATTATGAAGTTTAATTTGTAGATAGATGTATTTGGTAGGACATTTAAAAACGGGACCGAACGATATAGTACATATTGAATATGGATTAAGTGAAACCTGGAGACAAAGTCGCGTTGTTACGGTCCTCTGTATATAAAATAGTAAGAGAATGAACGTGTATGGGAGATCCAATCCTCTGTATATAAGATATGTCCGTGTTATTACAGACACAAGGTTTATAATTAAAGAGAGGGCAGGCGGGACGGTTGTACATAGACCCGGGACGACCACCACGACCAACAAATCAATGTTTGTAATATTTAGTATATATATATATATATATATATCGGTGACACCGAGTTAAACGTTTGTATATAAATATGTAAGTGTGATTCATTAAGCGCAAACACAAACTGTTAATTATAATTAAAAGAATCTTTATGAAATTTCAAGTTTTACAATGGAATCTGTGGATAAATGTTACGTTGCTTAATTTGTTTGAAGAATGGTGTACAATGTTAATGTGTATAAATAATAATTAAGTAAAGTAATAATGGAGGTATATGTATGTTTGCCATGTGTTGTCTCTGGTGAACGTTTGGTGCGTGTCGCTAAGGCTCAAGCGATACGCATCCAGATGTTTTGTGCAGCTCCGCTGTTATACATAATACGTACAGCGGTTATGTTATGTTTGCATTATTTCTCTGTTCGTGTGTGTGTATATTTTGTTTTCAAGGCATTAAAAGGGGAAAGACATGTTTTCAAGGGCTCAGAATTCATGTTTTTAACATCTTTTTGCTCGTTGTTTATATATATTTTTTATAATAATATTTATTAGTATATTATTAAGTTCCCCTATATTTTTGTATTTATATTTATAGGTATTTATTATTGATGTATTCTTGCCCGTGATTGTTTAGTTTGGTTAAATCACAAACATCACACAATATTTTTTATATATATTTTTTTATATGAAACGTGTATAGACATTTAAACATACATATACAGTCAATATAGTAGTAGTTTACATTATATTTAAGGATAAATATAAATAATTGTTAAGGGTTGAGTGATGTGTTGTGTGTGTGTGTGTGTATGCGTGAATCAATGAACGAGTGACTGAGACTTAAACAACAAGTTAAATCCATATAAAATAAAGTTAAAATATTTAAATTATCGCTCGTGTTTTCTTTCATTCATTTACTATTCCAACGTTTGCAGCTCTACAAGTCAGGTAGGTACATAAGTGTTTTATACAATTATGGATTTAGACGACATCTGTGCGGAGGAAAACTTTGTAAAAAGTAGTTTTTGCTAACGGTTTAATTTGACAAATGGTATGCAGTGTTTATATTGTGTCTCGATGCTGCAATTTAATGTTTGGTTTTACGATATTTAAGGCATATTTTGTAATGAAAATTCAAAAAATAATAGCTAGTGGTTCCCAAACATCTTCGATTCGTGGCACTCGTTTTTAAATAATATTTTCTATGGCACCCTTCTGTAATTAAGTCAAAGTATAACTAACTTTAACTTATAATGAATAAAAGTAACAAATTGTATTATTGAACAATTTCATTCATTTACATTAAAATTTGCAGAACATTTTGGGCACCACTGAACAAATGTAATTTTAGGTGTTTTAGGTTAACAGCATCGATTGTATCGGTTAATTTCATCGTTACTAACTTCAAGTACATCTACAAAATGGCAGAGAGCGGGTAAAACGCATTCTGTTCAAGACGAGAGTTTGTCTACGATAATTAGATAATATTAAATATCCACGTTTTATTTTACGGATACGAGACAGATTAGAGTAATTTGCGTTATTATTAATGTCATAATTATTGTACATAGTTTTGTACGAGTGATGATGTAATTGTGTTTGGTTCGACAATGAAATGTGTTTAAAATATGTCTTATTTATTTCCTTATGGTACTTAGTTACTGTTAGCAGTGATGGAATACGATTTAAAGGTAAAATTTATATATTCAATAATTGTTTTCTGTGCATTGTGTATGTTTTTTGTACGATTAACTTTACTGCAAATACAAGTTAGTTTATAAACGTTTAATTCTGTTAACTTGTATTACATAATTACAAAATAAAAATTTACGGAATTTAATAATTATTTTGAAGGTCATTGGGGCATTTTATTTTCATGTTCAATCATACATAAACATTTATGTAATCACTAGTGTGTGTGTGTGTTTGCCTATGAAAAATTACATTTACAAAACAAGGTGTATTTACTACAGTATGTAATAATATTTTTGCTATTTTATATACTATAAATATATATTATGAATCATAGAACTTTCTTATACGTAATACTGAGAGTGAACAGTGTATGTGTTTATAATTTTAAACATGTACACTGTCCAATCTGTAATATGTACCTATATATAAGAAAGTCTCATGACTCATGGCATGTTATGAACCTTTTGAAATATAATTAAACATTGTTTTTCTTTAACATAAACTACATTATCTACAATTTTTAATCTTGCTATTGGAAGAACAGATCCTGTGTATATAAATATATGAATTGTACCTAAATAATATTTTCTGTTTTAGTGACAGATGCGGGTGAGGCTGACAAGATAGCAATGTGGATATTCACTCGTTTGTGATTGATACATCAGAGCTGGTCTATCGTAACATTACACGTTCAGAAGGTACAGTAACATTATAGTTTTTTATTATGTGGTACGCAGTTATCTGCATTATTTACTACTTTATTCTCCGTGTCATAGGTTGAGAACTGTTTGTAATATATAATATTGTTGTTCTTATAACAGTAATGCCCGATATTATCAGTCAATTGATTTAACGTTATTTAAAAGTAGATTTAGTTGGTGTATTACCTACGTGTCATATATGTTTAGCTTTTAATGAATATGTGTTTAAAATGTATGTACTTTATTGATAAACCCTTGTAGTTACTAACATTTTATTAATTAATATTACAAATAAATCTATTGTATAACAAACAGTCCACTCGTAAGTTTAATTATATCTTTCTATAAATAATATGATTTAAAGTTGCGTATTTTAATAAGACCTAATGTAGAAAGAGACGTGTTTATATACCAGTCAATATAATTGTAAATATGGTCTGTCTTGTGTCTTACGTTTATAACTTATTCAACGTTGATAGTGATTGAAATAATTATCTTAATAAAATGTAAGTCAAATGAATTTTACTTTACGTGGAGATATTTTAAATCACGTACGAATGTTTAACAATAAAAAAATACTAGATATGTTATTCTTGTTGTATGTGTTTTATTTGATAGAAATATGTGCATTTATGTTTTACTATTTAGTGCAAATACATCTACCGTCCGTAAATAACAGATTTACAGAAACGTAGATTATAAAAACAAGGGATTTTCTATAGAAATTGATTGCGCTTAACACAGTATTATTGTTTATTTGTATATCGGAAACCAACAGACTGTTTTTAATTTGCTTTTTTTTAGTCGATACTTGAGACAGTCTTTTCTTAGGAAGCTCTGATTTAAAAGACAGTTTTAAGTAATTAATACAAGTAAAAATTCAATGTTCTGTTATTACTGTGTATTTACTGGATAGAATTCATGTTAAATTTTATTGGTTTATTTCATAAATTATGTCTGTAAATCAAATGTGTAATTCAATTCACAGTATGTATGTATGTGTGTGTGTATGTGTGTGTGTATCGTCACCTCAATAATGTAAATGAACTGTAGCAGTAAATACTTGTAAGTAAACGGACTCAACATAAACAATTATTGGTAATACGGTTAACGTAGGTACGTAATCGTTACTCTTAATTGCGATTTCAATAGTAGAAACTGTTTAATGAAAATTTATCTTTGTTCAATTTTTTTTTTTCGATAAATAACTCGTAAAAATTTTGAGAACCGCTGGCTTAATTTAGTTAATAAAAAATGCAACAGATGCCGCTAATTATTAATCTCTGTTTCCCATAGCTATTTCCTTTATAGAAAAAGACGGCTTGATAACATAAACTATTTGGTAAAAGGAGATAGCGCTAGCGATCTACGACGCCATGTTTGATTATAAATTAGGGATGACAAACACGGTCACTTTTCTCCAGTCAGTTTTTGTCTACAGTAAAATGTTAATTTGAGTTGTTTTAAGTAAATTAAAAACTGAAAATTATTTACAAATATTTTAAAAGAGCACTGTAATATCATTTCAAGGACGTTGGTACGAAGAATAAAATGTAATTTGGTTGAAAATAAATAAAACGTGACCGTGTTAATGAACCCTCTCTTATATAGTTTAACAAATGGCCGCTACAATCAGCGCTTGTATTTCAGATGTCAAATTCGAATTTAATAATACGTATGTAATAATTATTATAAATTATTAATTAACAATGTTTTAGAAGTATTTAAAATTGTTAGTGTTATATCAGTGTTGTCTGTGTGTCGAAACTACAATATTTGACAAGTCAGTTAAGTTATGGAACAATGAAGTACGATATTCAATTGTTTCCATTGTTACTCAACAATTGTGTTTTGTTATTATCACAGTAACTATGATCTTACGTATATTATGTTATGAAAAACTGGTAAAAAGTCTTTCATTATTAGCTTCTTCTTAATTTTAGAAGTAGGAAATAAATAGTTTATAAGTTACAGCGCCACAAGGTTAGTAAAAAGTATTTTTTTGTTAATTATTTTGTAAATATAAAAATGATCGATTACAATTTTGTAGACAATTAAAAAGAACATTGAAGTGGTATCGTGTTTAATGATATGATTGTTAATGCTATATGTTTTGTTTCCAGTTGTATCTTTTTATAATATTATTGAGCGATCTCTTGTAAATTCTGTAATTTAATATTTGGGGTATGTTTTGTATGGTTCAGACTTATAATTTTTATAATAACAGTATTATGTATAACGGAACTAAATAATCATAACCTAAACTAGTTGTTTCCAAACTTTTTCGACTCGCGCGCCCTTTTTGAACTAGAGCAAAGCATGACAACAAAGCAAGTCAAACAACTGCATTGTTGAACAAATTCATTCATTTGTTATTTATTAAATTAATGGGATGGATTAATTTGATAGAAATATGTCGTTTTTGGTTAACTGCATCGATTGCATCGGTTAATTTGATCGGTTGATATTCGCGTTATGTTAATGCATGTACTTGACGGCAGAGGCAGGCCGTGCGCGTACCGGCTTCAAAATGAAAGTTTGAACTTGTTTGAAAAACAGATACGTAATTAAACTGCGTAGTTAGTATAAACGGTGTGTTTTTGATTTTTAATTAGTTTTTTACGTACACGAGACAGTCACGATATTATTATTCAAATTATAATTATAGTTTTGTACGAGTGTTGGTTATATATTATTATTAATTATTTAAGTGAATTACAATTTTGATTTATACGTATGTTACTTTACATTATGTGTATTGTTTGATTAAAAATGTCGTGCGTTCAAAATCTCAAGATATAAGTAATTATTTTCTTATAATATGCAGTAATGGGAAACAATTAAGCTAATGGAATAAATAAACGTTCGCTGTATTATAAACTATTGACAATTTTAAGGTAAATTTTATATATTTAATAATTGTTTCCATGATCATTTAATATTTTGATTGTGTATGTTTTTTTATGGTAAACTTTACTGAAAATACACGTGTCTGTTAGTTTTAGAACATTTTATTTTGAACTTGTATTTATTATTTAAAATGCAGATACAAATTATATTAAATTTGAAAATAAGAATTTACATATTGAAGAATTATTTTGAAGGTCATTTGTTTAATTATACGCAATTATTTATGTAATCACTAATGTGTGTTGAATAATTACATTACAAAATGGAGGCTATATTATCTTAATAAAATATTACCTACAGATTTTTATTTTGAAAAAATAAATTAATTAATTGTACTTAAACTAATACAACATATTTGTTTTATTGATATACATGGACGAGATTCTGTCTACATTACTGAAGATACAGTGAGTGATGACATCATAGACATCGGTATGAGCTAGGTGAACGTGAACCTGCCATCGATGTGTACAATGCAGCTAGCTAGATGTGTACGAGTAACTCTCGTGTAGCTGTTATATATTTATTAGGTTCGTAAATGCATAGTTTATTATACATTAATCTTAATACATTACGATACATTAATAATTATACATTGCAATCATTTCAGCGTCTCTGTGGCCTACTCTTTTGGTTGACGTGAGTGCACACACACTTGACACGTTATCTAGCAGTGCTACCAACTTACATTACTATTATATTTAATCTATGTATACCACATGTACGCAGTAGCGTTGATTTGTACACCAGAGTCTAACAACACAATATACAGTGGTCAGTATATACGGTAAATATTTACATTTAGCTCATTTATACCATTTTAATTGATTCTTTACAATAAACACTAAATAATATTGAAGTAAATTAACTCTCAAAAAATCTATTTAACTTAAAGGGGAAAGTAAAAACTCAGCTTACAAACACCAGTTTGTGGAGAGTATATCATTATATAATTTAAATTCTTTGAAAATAAGCTTAACTTTTTGCATTGTGTGTATTTAGTTATACCATTGTTGAAAACTGAGATAGGTACTCTATATTAACTCTATTGAAATAATAACATGTATTTGTTTCTTTGATATATCTAGACGAGGCTCTGTCAACATTACTGAAGACATAGAGAGTGAGGACATCATGGATATTGGTATGGACTAGGAGAACGTGATGAGCCCACCAGCAGTCTATGTGTATATGCAGCTAGTACGTGGACCAACATTTGCTGTCTGAGTAACTCTTGTAGTGCGTTGATTGATTTGAACATCGGGATATCAATAACAACAACAACATACACTATGATTAGGTACACTCAATATTATCATTTAGCTCATATTTATAACAATTAATTGAATTCTTTAATAATAATTCAAATTTTACAATACATACTAAGTAAACAAACACTTAAATAATGTATGTAACTTAATCCTTACGCAGTAGTTTTCTATTTTATATTTTAAATGCTTTTCTTCAATATACAACTGAGGACACGTAAGTTATGTGTCGATTGTTTTTAAAAACAATTACTTTAGATACATTTAGTTTCAATAATAACATTAAAGTGATTACATTTTGTTGTTACATATATTTATAACATGAATAATAACATTTTATATATGAATGAATATACTTGTTCTTAAAATAATTGAATCAGCGAGTTGTCTTCCTGTATCTGATGTCTTAACTCGTATATCTGTTATATAATAGCATTGATAAACAGTATTTGTGTTAATTATTTCAGCAACAATGGCAACAAGAAACAGCAAGTTGTGGTGACGTGGACGTATGACGTGTAATGCAGTGAGATGGTAGCTGTAGAACTAGTGAGGTACACACCAGTGGTTGTCAACTGTTCCAGTTGTGTTGTATCAAGTAACGTTTGCCCCCGCCCGTGTGATTGTATTTAGTTTTCTTTAGGTTTTCAAATAACTAAATGTTTGTATTTTATATAATTAGTCAATTGATTAGACGTATCATAAATGTAATGTGTTGTAGGGGAAAAGGTATAATTATTGGCCACTTAAGAAACAAAACTCTAAAGAAACAAACGTTATTCTTTTAATACAAGTGATAAATGGAATATAAATACAGTAATATGTTCATTATTTAGTCCTTTATTATTACAATAAAAACCTGGATAAAATAGGAAATATCTCAAAAAAGTATAATGATTGGCCATTTTTTTTAATGATTGGCTTAGTATTTTTTACAATTATTGGCCATAGTAATAGATCAGCGGTTCTTAAACTAGGGTCCACCAAACTTTTACGGGGGTCCGTGAAACATTTTTAGCAAACAATTAATTTACATAAGTACTTTTATATTTCTATTTATCAGTGATTAATTAGTAAATAACAACCTTTTTTGTTTTTCTATCAGGGATGGGGGTCCCTAAAAAATAATTGTTAAAAAAAAGGCGTCCCTCGACCACATAAGTTTAAGAACCGCTGTAATAGATGATAAATTTCATAAAACTTGTACAAAGGTAATAATTAGTCAGCAAATTTTGTATTTATTTGTAATTGATAATTTATGTTTCATAACAGATTTGGGTTTTTACCTCAAAAAAGAGGAAGCTTGTTTATTTGATTTTATTTCAGTTATTTTTGTTAACTAATTTTTTTACCTTTTATTTTATAAAAAGGCTGATTTTAAGTAATTCATATTCGTTTATCCAGCTTTCATATTTTTACGTTTTAATTTTGTTTTAAAATTGAATATCAAAATCTCAAACATGAAAATTTTGCATTTTATTAACTGTTTTTTATTTTTAGTATTGTATCATCATAAAATTTTATTTTTCATAAATCAGTATCTAAATTCTAAGCAATAAATATTATTGTGGGTGTGCAGGGGGGGTGAAACAATGTAAATAATTATCTGGGGTGCTTATTTCATAAATCACATAAATCTACGATTTTAAATTTTGTTCTATATCTAAATTTGTTTGTTGATGAGCTACGTTTTCATCACTCATGTTTTTATTATTTTTACTTTTTAGGCTTATATTGTTTACCTATAAATAATAATTAACCACCAGTGGCCAATCATTAGTAAAGTTAACAAAATGATTGCCTCCAGTAGAGTTTAACAATAATTAACAATTACTATCTTAAACATTTAATAATTATCTTCAATATAAACTAACAGCTGTTTTTTAATATTGCTAATTATTAACACAAATTTTATTTTTATTCACTCAGTCTTTAACAAAATGTCAAAATTACAATACGTTAAAATTTAAAATCAAAGTAATGTAATTATTATTGAAAATATGCTCTTAAACAATCACAATAAACTAGGCTACCGTTTTAGTAAGCATTTCGACTTTATTAAAGTTACCACGTTTCTTATTTTAAACAAAATATCTGAAAAGTGGCTAATAATTATACCGTTTCCCCTATATTTGTTTTATATTTAATATTTAGTGATTACGTTGTTAAATGATAATAATACATTAACTATATTTAGAAACGTATCTATAGCGTGTTACAACAAACGTAAATATGTATTTACAATGACAGACAACGCAACAATGAAGTATGTTATAATTAATTGTTATATTTTAATAGTTTTAAATTTGATTTTGTTTATTATTGAAATGATTAACAACAACCAACAACAACGTGACACGGCACAGTTTGGGGGAGAGAGTTATATTTTACTGAGTATTTATCTGAATGTTTTTATTTATAGAATCTTTTTAAAAACACGTCAAAGGACATTAAAAAATGTATATATTTCCTGCCGAGAAAGTATTTTAAAAGTTAGGCAAAGTTAATTGTATTTAATTTGTCTACTGTTGCAACAATTATAGTACGTTTACTTTGACATTGGTCAAAATATAAACAGTTTAAACTTATATTACTTTTCGACTAGTTATTATATTAGTTAATGTATTTATTAAAGAGGTTGGGGGGGAGGGGGGGGAGAGAGAGAGAGAGGCAGTCACAACAATACCAATTAATAAAGATATGGCATTACTGAGTTTCATTTATTTATTATTTTGCGTGAGACATCACAAGATAGTCAGTACGTTTACACGTACGTGTTACGTTTATATTGATACATAACACAGCGGTTATTTTTATTGTTATTGTAGATATTCAAATTCAAATTTTATATTTAAAGACACATTAATCAGACACACTGACTACCATATTTAAAATATTGTCTTTAAATCGTTAAAAATAATAAAGTAAATAAGTTTGATCACGGTTTTATAAACGTCTAATAATTAGATAACTATAATGGACTAATAACAGTAGAAACTGGTTATAACAACATCGAAGGGACCGGCTGTCATATTAGTAGTAAAAAGTGGATAATCGTAATAACTGGTAAAAATACAATTATATTAGATTACGTTGCAGTTTTATTTAGAGTTGTTAAAACCAATACACGTTGTATTAATCGATGTTGTTATAACCGGTTTTGTACTGTATATTAATTAGTGTTTGTATCTTGTGTTTGTTGTGTTGTTTATCTGACAGCTACGACGGTGAACAGAGACAAGTTAGTTTATATATACGCAGCAATGTCATATCTGTATTAATTGTATCGTAGGTACCGTGGGTCTTTCTTATACGTAATAATACTGTGGATTATTCTAAATAATTATTTTTAAAAGTTCTTTCTGTCTTAATCAATGTTGGGAAAAAATGTACGGGGAATAAATTATAGGTAAAAACATACTCGATATTTTTTATCTGAAACATTTTTTCTTATTTGAAAAATAATTAGGAAATTCAAAAAAATGATGAGTAAAAACATCTGTTTTTGGTTTTAGTAATTACGTTAAATAAAATTAATTGAATACATAATGTGTGTAATAATATTAGTACAGTTTATTTATTTTATTGTATGTTTTATTAGTTTGTTAGAAATATGTTTGAATAAAATAACAATCACGTAGTTACAATGTGTCAGTATTACGTATAAGAAAGTCTCGTGGCTCACGTGACAGCTTTTTTAAATTGTTTTTTTACTATTTTTCTATCTTTTATTTAATGTGTTTTCACCAACACCTAACCGATTGTTTGTAAACGTACTATAGTTTAAAAAAAAAAAAAAAACAGCTTCCTAATTGTAGAAATTAAATATTTTGTTTACGTTAATAATTTACTTAATATAAAAACATCAAAAATTCTGAAAAATATCAAATGAAAATTATATTGAACATTATTTAGAAATTTCGTTATGAATTTATTGATTAACACAATACAGTAAATAAGTCCTCGACTTACGCAATTACGTCTTACGTGAATTCATACTTATACATTTTTAAGAAAGTAATGTTTATTGTATTTATTTAGCTGCGTTTTGTTTATTTGTGGCGTTTGCTTGTCTACATATTAACTATTATGTCCATGCAATAGTTAGAGAGGGAGATACATGTGTTTTGCACACACCTACCTTTCCCGTCCACACTATATGATTTAGTGTTAACACGTTCACAGACACATATTTGTTATAGTATTCACTAATATATGATAACTTTGTTATTTTTTGGAATATTTAATTTTGAATACAACCTTTGTTTGAATAATGGCTCTTATTGACTAATATACTTGGACATTTTATTGCAGACATTTGTTTATTCGCTAGGTGCGTAAGGCATAGTGGGGGATACAAAAGTGATGTCAGCGCCCGCTGCGGACAATACAGAACTACGGGTGGCTTTTTATTATTTATGACCATAAAAATAACACGTGTATCAGTTTTAATTAAATAAATAAAATAAAATGGGTCATCAAAGTTGTTGTGTAGTCGATTGCAAAAATACTAGAAGAAATAATAATTGTAAATTTTATAAGTTTCCGGTTGCCAAGTGGAAATTAAATCAGCGAAAAAAATGGATAACTGCTGTTAAAAGGCAAAAGTAAGTAATACTATAACCTACAACCGTATTAATATCATATACATGTGTATATCGTGTAAGAAAACGGAGTAATAATTTAATTAATTATAATAATTTTACAATTTAATAAACACAATCACACTTGACATCTGTCACAAATCGTGTCTCATTAATCTGAAATATTAAAACAATTAAAATAAAGTTTATAACAATACAAACAATGATATAATATTATGTGTGATAGATTGAAAACCCGTTCTCAACACCAATTCCATTTTTTATCTGCAAAATTAAATAAACATCTTGACAGATGTCTTAACCTTACTTACTTATTGAGACTTGTTTTAGTTGTTGTATTTATTTTACTTACTGTTTTTAGCTGACCCACGGAAAAATTTTTAATTTAATATTCACTCTGTGTAATATATCACATTTCACATTGAAAACAAAATTTTTTCAAGTTGATTTTATTTTTTCAATAACTATTTAACATCCAATACATGTTTATTTTCTCAAAAGAGCCACCGTAAGTTGTACCGTTAGATGGCGCTGGGGTCACGCACCCAGCGAATACGGGCACAATACTTCCTACTATCATATAATTATATTAGTTTCAATACAGCTATAACAGACTTCTTACAACAAATGTCTCTTTGACTTACGATTAAAGATGCCATTCCTTGAATAAAATATTTAGTTTTGACGGCTATATAACTGTGAACGTGTTAATAATAATAATAATATATCAAAATTTTCTCAAATTAAATTTTTTCGACTTGCATGAAAACTTTTGGGATGAATTAATCTCGTAAGTCGAGGACGTAGGTACCTACTGTAGATTTATAACTGGGTGGCCAGATTCTGGAAAACCGGGAAAAGTCAAATTCTCAAAAATGTTTATTATTTTATCTATGTTTTTTAGGTTTTTTATCTAAATTTTAAATATAAGAAACAGGGAAAAATGGTAAAAATTCTCGGGAAAAGTCAAGGAAATTTGTTCCAAAGAAATACTGGCCATCCTGTATATTAATAACGATAATTATTATTCTTTTATTAGTTATTTTCTCATATAACTAATTAAAAAAACAAATTTAAAAATATCGAGTTTTATTTCAACAATTTATTGATAATTATATTTGAAATTTAGTAAACCATCGTAGATATTTTTCAGAATTTTTATATGGTTAGAATTATTTCTTTTTTCACTGAAGCTCGGGTGAACGTTTGTACAAAATAAACACCTTGGTTATAGAAACCAACCCCCACACTGTGCTGTGTGTGTACGATAGTTGTATTAAATAATACTAGAGATAAACTGTGTGTAACAAACAACAACAACAACAACGGTGGTACCTTTCTATTACATGTTAATAATATCTAAACACACTCGCTATCACATCAGATAGCTGAGCAATAGAATATATATACATACAGTGTGTTGTTGTTGTATCACGCACGTCGTAGCATCATATAGATCTAACTAACGGGGGTGTTCTGTAACTCACTGACTCACTGTTTGTTTATAATATTCTACAGCAGATACAGCCTCACTTTAACAATATTGTAGTAGTGTATAGGGGGTGTGTATATAGTATTACAGAACACCCTGTACTGTGTAATTGTTAATGAGTTTATTATAAAATATGTAGATAATTATTTAGATAATTTAAATTAAGCAGGTATTTTGTATTGCATTTACTTTGTGGCCACCGTCAGTCATGGCTTCAGTGTTAAGGTAGGGTCTCTGTCAGTGTGAAGCTATTTAATATTACACCAATAACAAATATTACAAGATGGTTTAGATATTTAGCCAGCAGCGCCTTCACCAACTTATGTTATATATTTACTTAATTTTTTGCATTTTTCCATTGTTAAGGGTAATATTGTTTAGTAAATACAGGGTGTGTCCACTCTTTGGATAGTCAGGAAAACTTAAAGTGGTCAGGGAAAGTCAGGGAATTTTTTTAAAATTTTGGAAAGTTAACGATTTTTACAGATTTTTTTTTCTCAGGATTTGTATAATTAAATAGAGTATCTACGATACATAATATATTATTTTATTTATACAGTTAGCGTTTCTCTTTTTTTCTTTCAATATTTCAATTATCTCAAATATTTAAATTCAATAACAAAAGTAGTAAACAATAATAATTTTAAAATTTGATAAAACTAGTGCTTTAGTAAATTTAGTGGTTGGTTTCTCCTGACTTTTTAAAGTAGTTGGATATCGTAATAAATAACTAACCGATATCATTTTGTAAAATATTTATTAAATCGTTTAAATTAAGTAATACATGTCTTATTTAAAAGAACCAAAACATTTCAAAAATATCTCCATGTAGCTTTTTTACAAAAAATAAATAAATAAATGTATTCTAGGGGGAAAATCACTGTCACGGGTCAAAAATTTATCAATGTTTGGGAATTTTTTTCACAGATATGACTTAATTATTTTAGAATCGGATAAAGTCCATTTTTTTAAGTAAATATTCAACTTATTTAATATTAATTTTTATAGAAAAATATTAAGCATTTATAAAGTTATCAGCCTCGATGTGACGACTAAAAAAATGTATTTTTTTTCTATGGTTCTATCAAAATTTCACAATTTGTTATCGGAAAAAAAATTAATAAATATTTGATCAATATCTATATGAACGTAGCTATCATTGTGCGTAGCTGTTTATTTTTTATTTAAAACTGTTACAAAATGATGACGGTTTGAAATTTTGTTTTCTCGGGAATTGTATAACTAAATAGAGTACTAACGCTTCATTTCTCAATATGAGTTTAAACAACTAATCCTACGTTTAAACTGGACATAATGTTCACAGTTTAAACCAACTCAGTTTCTCAATGTAAGTTTAACGTAATCTGAAATTTAACTCTTGTTATGTCAAAACAAAAATTAACCTAAATTTTTATATTAAATGTGATAAAAAACTAGTTATTTTTAATAATAGAGAACTGGGTAAAAATAACTAGAATTTATAAATGAATATAAGTGCTACTATAAAATTTAAAATAAATCAAATGTCAATATTTATGATAGATTAAATTTTGAAAACATCGAAGCATAAAATTAGCTATTAAAAATTAATAATGGTATAACAAGGTAGCGTCAATAGTTAATAAATACACGTTCATTAAATTTATTACAGATAATATTATGAAGTAGCATAAAATAAATTCTGTTAGTTAATAATTAAACTTGAGATTAATTATAGTTGTTTACTGGACATTGAGAAACTGGGTCTAACGGTATATAATATATTACTTTACGCAGCTAGCACTTTTCTTTTTGCAATATATCAAATCACTCAAACATTTAAGGTATTTCTCGGTGAGTAACAAGGTCCGCTATGTGTTACAAAAAAATTTAAACAATGTAGTATAAAGTCAAGATAACGTTGCTATTAAATAAATTTAAATTTCAAGCGTTTCTGCTTAAAATGTTGTAATCTGTTAAATTTTTATTTTAATTTGATCAATATCTTTACTTGCTGACAGTCAATCATTTTAAGAATTTGAATGGAACTTCTAATAACCTTTTTTATTTTTATTTTTTTATAAAATTTGAGCTTGCTCTTGTATTTTCTAGGTTTTCCGAGAAATACTTTAAATTAGACACGTCTATCAATTAAAAAATTAAAATAAACAATAACAAAACTTTAAAATACCAAGGCTTTAGTTTTAGTAAATTAATTATTAAGTTTTGTTCATAAATACAATATAATAATAATCTGGTGAAGGCGCAAAGGGAATATTTAGTTAAAATGTATTAATTATTAAAAACTAAATAATGTTTATCCGGTGTTGCTACGAAATAACGATTGAATATTACATATTAAATTAATACATAGGTAAGAGAAGACATAAATAAATAATCTAACTAGATTGGTAAGTGTACACAAGAGATCTACCAGCAATGTTGGTTGGTTATATCTTTTCCATTACTATTATAAATATGCAAATATATTAAACATTGTACGCGATTATCAACGTTTTATTTATAGTAAACGTCAGGACTTTTATAAATTAACAACAAAATCTTAGATATATATTATACAGGATGGCCAGTTTCTGGAAAACCGGGAAAAGTCAGGGAATTTGGTTGCAAGTCTGGAAAATGCAAAATCATACAAATTCTCGGAAATATTTATACATATAAGGTAACGGCACTAAAGCTTGACACAGCCCTAAAAGTTGACACTTTCGAAATAAATTTTATCTAATAAGCTTTGTTATGCATGTATTCGAACGAAAAAATTCTACAAATACACCTAATGCCATCTATGATGAACAGACGAAAACTCTTGATTCGGTAAGCCAAGTATTTAAAAATGATAAATTTCATTGTTGCAAAAATGTGCCGGTATAAACACGTGTTTAAACATTTCTTAACGTTTTGATTTAGAGCGCCGCAATTGTCGAGATAAGTAATTATTATATAATTTTTTTTCTTTAGTTATTAATGCATTCTACATGTCATTGTGATAGCAATGTATCAGATTGTTGATTTAAATAATATTTGTGATGATACGTTTATATTTCTATCTTTTTTTGTGCTATGTCAAACATTAGTTATAAGAGAGAGCATACAAAAATGATTTTTTTAATAAAGTTATAAGTTTATTTCTTTATTTATTATAATTTTAAACTGATTTGTAAGAGTGTCTGTAATTATTAACATACCCATTTTGATTATAATTGAATAAATATATTTTCTGCAAAAAATCAAACATATTATTTTTCTTATAGTGTCAAGCATTAGTGCGTTTACCTTAATATATAGTAATATAAGAGGGACTTTATTTTTTAAGGTTTTGTTATCAAAATTTTTTAAATAAAAAACAGGGAAAAACGGTAAATATTCTGCTGGAAAACCGGGAAAAGTCAGGGTAATTTGTTCCAGAGAAATACTGGCCACCCTGTTATAACAACTGTTGCCAAATAGAAGACGTTAGTGCAAGAACCAGACGACAGCTCTAGTACGCGAGTATATGTAGTTACTTATCATTTATATTTGTATAGGTAGTCTTTACAACAATCAATAGAGGATTGTTTATATGTCTTATACTTTCTTGCACTCACGTCACATATGTATAAAGAATACATTTGTTTGTCTAGCATCTATAACGCTATATAAATATATAGGTAGCAAATAAAAGTGTCATTGTTTATATCTCGGAATTGTTCTTATTAACAGGGGCTCTCTTATTACTGGGCAGTTCTAATATACACGGATTATTGTTATTTACAGAGGACTGTTGTCTAATATCTTTATCAATTAATTGTTATAGATAGCGCTACAAAAAAACAAACAAATGTACAAAATCTATAGTCTTTTAAAACGAGTAAAAATATATATATTTTTTCACGTAAAACGAAAATTTAATAAATAAAATGTGTCTCTTTATATACACGGGCTGTTCTTTATGTACAGGACTGTACTTATTAAAAGGGTTCTTATATTACAGGGCAGTTTTAATATAAAGGGGATATTCTTATTTAAAGGAATGAATCTTGTACATGAATTGTAAAACAAATTAAAATATATATATTTTTCTCTATTGATATTTATCAGGTAATGTGTGGTATTTTATATATAGGGGCCTGTTTGACATGTGTATCTAGGTTGTCTTATATACAGGATTGTTTTTATTTACAGTTCTTATATATGGCGGTTCTTATGTACATATTAATCATCTATAATAGCCTAATAGTATAAATAGGTCCGATCGTATACAGAGGGTCTTTCCACATATATTGACTGTTCTTATATGCGGGGCTGTTTCTTATGTACAGTTCTCATATACAGGGCTTTTCTTATATTAAGATCTGACGACGTATACTGGACCTTAATTTACTTAAAGGTTGATCTTCAGATTGTATATACAGGCCCGAGCGTAATTGTTATTTATTAGAAGATAGTACTATAAAAATATAATTATACTTATTTAAAAATATATAATATATATCTAAAGATAAAAAACATTCTTAATTAATATACTAGAAAACTAATGGAAACGATTTAACTAATTAATTATTGTTAACAAAAAGTTTGTTTAAATATTCGTTTTGTCAATAATGTTTCTAGGTTCGCTGTTTATTCTAGAATAAACTCCCTATGGTTATTAGGGATTATTCCTACATTTTGAGGTTTGGTAAAATTGTAGATACATATATTTGATCGTTATTTCTCGTATCGTAGTTATGTTGTTGTGATGATAATTTAACTTTTGTATATTTTTCTCGGTGTACATAATTACTTTGAAATGATAATTTTGAAAATATTCTTTGCATGTTAATTAAAATTTTCATATAATTTATAGGCTTCTGATTACTCGTTAGCTTTCTGACAAATGGCCCCGAAGTATTATGCATAATAATACATTATAATAATTTAATATACCATTAATATTTTAATATTCGCCTTTGTATACAGGGCTTTACAGGGTATTATTTCTATATACAAGTGTTGTAAAATGAATAAAATGAATCTTTTTTATTTTTCAGATTGAGTAAGTAAATGTGCCCTGTATACAATAAGGCTGTTTTTATGTACAAGTGTTGTAAAATGTATAAAAAAAAATCATTTTTATTTTTCAGGTGGTCACAAAATTTTTATATATTTATATCTGTACATAAAGATATAAAAACTTTTCATATTTGTAGATAAAGATATGAAATACTTTGACATATTACATACTTGTAGATAAAGGTATGAAAATGTTGTATAAAGGTTGTAAGTAACTTGTGCTCGCTATATTTGTAGATAAAGATATATGCATGCACATGCTATTGGTAAGATACTGCTTTGTATTTGTAGATAAAAGTACAAAGATTTATATTCGTCGTTCTGTGCAGCGGCTGCTTTAATAATTCAGTCGTTCTATGCGACAGTTGCTTTAGTAATTGAGCCGTTCTATAAAACGACTGCTTTAGTAATTCAACCGTTCTATATAACGACTGCCTAGGTAATTCAGTCGTTCTATGCAACAGTTGCTTTAGTAATTCAACCGTTCTATACAACGGCTGCTTTGGTAATTCAGCTGTTCTATACAACTACTGCGTTGGTAATTCAGCCGCTCTATACAATGTGAGACCTCTATAGAAGGTCGTTGCATTGAGCAGTCGTTTTACAGAGCGACGAATATAAGAGAAAAGTGTTTTCCAAAATTGTTATTACAACACTATATAAATGTAAATATCTAGATAAGGCTAAAATGCTCAAACGATTTTCTATACATTACTAAATTGGTAAACATTTTTCTCTATTAAATAGCATCTATATAACGACCTTACAACTGTTATATTAAACTACTGGCAGACCGATTCCCTAGTACGTGTTAGTCGTAATAGCTTCTTAAAAAAATATTAAATTTAAAAACGATACATGTGGCGACGTCTAGCGGAAAAGCATTGAACTAACAAAAACTTAGTCGCAATGGCTTCTGAAAAATGTCATAATTAAAAAACGGTACATGTGGCGACATCTAGCGGGAAAATTTTGAACTAACAAAAACTTAGTCGGAATGGCTTCTGAATAATATCAATATTTTTTCAGAAGCCATTCCGACTAATTTTTTTTTTAAATCGGTACAGGTGGCGACATCTAGCGGGAAAAGTTTGAACTAACAAGTAGTCACTCATGCTCCCCTGTTACTTTCCTTAGTAAAGTACCAGGAGAACATGATGTAGCCGTCACTCATGCTCTCCTGTTACTTTCCTTAGTAAAGTATCAGGAGAACATGATGTAACCGTCACTCATGCTCTCCTGTTACTTTCCTTAGTAAAGTATCAGGAGAACATGATGTAGCCGTCACTCATGCTCTCCTGTTACTTTCCTTAGTGAAGTATCAGGAGAACATGATGTAGCCGTCACTCATGCTCTCCTGTTACTTTCCTTAGTAAAGTATCAGGAGAACATGATGTAGCCGTCACTCATGCTCTCCTGTTACTTTCCTTAGTAAAGTACCAGGAGAACATGATGTAGCCGTCACTTATGCTCCCCTGTTACATTCCTTAGTAAAATACCAGGAGAACATGATGTAGCCTTCACTCATGCTCCCCTGTTACTTTCCTTAATAAAATATCAAAACAGATAGGATAGTGTCCGTGATCTCGTTAGTTCACTAACGAAAGTAACTGTACAGGAAGGTAAACAGGTTCGGGTTGGTATATGAAGTGCGAAACAATCAAATAACTTAATATTTTTTATTTTATTGGCAAAAATATAATACATTGTGCTCTTAAACAATTACAAATAATGATCTACATTCTATAGACTATAGATTTTGTACATACACATGTTCTGGTAACAAATTTGAAACACGTTTCTCTTATTAAACATATTCGCCTCTGTAAAACGACCGCTCAATGCGATGACCTATAATCACAATACTACCAATTACATAAATTAATGTCAAGCAGCCGCTGTATAGAACGGTTGAACTATCAAAGCAGTCGTTGTATAGAACGGTCGAATTACTAAAGCAATCGTTGTATAGAGCGGCTGAATTACCAACGCAGTCGTTGTATAGAACAGCTGAATTACCAAAGCAGCCGTTGTATAGAACGGTTGAATTACTAAAGCAGCTGTTGCATAGAACGACTGAATTACCTAGGCAGTCGTTATATAGAACGGTTGAATTACTAAAGCAGTCGTTTTATAGAACGGCTCAATTACTAAAGCAACTGTCGCATAGAACGACTGAATTATTAAAGCAGCCACTGCACAGAACGACGAATATAAATCTTTGTACTTTTATCTACAAATACAAAGCAGTATCTTACCAATAGCATGTGCATGCATATATCTTTATCTACAAATATAGCGAGCACAAGTTACTTACAACCTTTATACAACATTTTCATACCTTTATCTACAAGTATGTAATATGTCAAAGTATTTCATATCTTTATCTACAAATATGAAAAGTATTTTATATCTTTATGTACAGATATAAATATATGAAATTTTTGTGACCATCTGAAAAATAAAAATGATTTTTTTTTTATACATTTTACAACACTTGTACATAAAAACAGCCTTATTGTATACAGGGCACATTTACTTACCAATCTGAAAAATAAAAAATAATGATTTATTTTATTCATTTTACAACACTTGTATATAAAAATAATACCTTGTAAAGCCCTGTATACAAAGGCGAATATTAAAATAATGGTATATTAAATTATTATCATGTATTATTATGCATAATACTTCGGGGCCATTTGTCAGAAAGCTTACGAGTAATCAGAAACCAATAAATTTAAATTAACCTGCAAAGAATACTTTCAAACTAATTATGTACACCAAGAAAAATACCTACGATACGAGAAATAACGATCAAATATATCTTACAATTTTACCAAACCTCAAAATGTAGGAATAATCCCTAATAACCATAGGGAGTTTATTCTACAATAAACAGCGAACCTAGAAACCTTATCGACAAAACAAATATTTATTTTACATTAACAATACCTTATAATTGATTGGTTAAATCGTTTCCATTAGTTTTCTAGTATATTAATTTAGAATGTTATTTATCTTTAGATATATATTATATATTTTAGTATATGCCGTTAAAAATACAAGCAACAATGGATTAAATACAGCTGTTTCACCAATACACACTTATACGTAGTTCAAAATTATAAAACGCGTCAATATAATGTATATTTTCAATAAAAAATTGTTTTGAAAAATACTGTGAAAAAAATGTTTTTTTTTTGTCAGAGTGTCGTAACATGTCTACCTTCTGTGATAATTTAACAAATACTAACGAGCAGGCAGGATATTTGAAAAACTATACTCCTGATGTAATAAATATGTGTATATGGTTTATACAAAAAAAAAACAATTTGCATTGATCCACTGTACCCCAATCTCCCCTATTATTATATTTTTTGTAGTACTATCTTCTAATAAATAACAATTACACTCGGGCCTGTATATACAATCTGAAGATCAACCTGTAAGTAAATTAAGGTCCAGTATACGTCGTCAGGTCTTAATATAAGAAAAGCCCTGTATATGAGAACTGTACATAAGAAACAGCCCCGCATATAAGAACAGTCAATATATATGGAAAGACCCTCTATATACATTCGGACCTATTTATACTATTAGGCTATTATAGATGATTAATATGTACATAAGAACC
Source organism: Sialis lutaria (assembly GCA_949319165.1). Lineage (NCBI taxonomy): Eukaryota > Metazoa > Arthropoda > Insecta > Megaloptera > Sialidae > Sialis > Sialis lutaria. The sequence continues at coordinate 26,217,778 of OX439241.1, forward strand.
GCCATATATAAGAACTGTAAATAAAAACAATCCTGTATATAAGACAACCTAGATACACATGTCAAACAGGCCCCTATATATAAAATACCACACATTACCTGATAAATATCAATGGAGAAAAATATATATATTTTAATTTGTTTTACAATTCATGTACAAGATTCATTCCTTTAAATAAGAATAGCCCCTTTATATTAAAACTGCCCTGTAATATAAGAACCCTTTTAATAAGTACAGTCCTGTATATAAAGAACAGCCCGTGTATATAAAGAGACACATTTTATTTATTAAATATTTGTTTTACGAGAAAAAATATATATATTTTTACTTGTTTTAAAAGACTATAGATTTTGTACATTTGTTTGTTTTTTGTAGCGCTACCTATAACAATTAATTGATAAACATATTAGACAACAGTCCTCTGTAAATAACAATAGCCCGTGTATATTAGAACTGCCCAGTAATAAGAGAGCCCCTGTTAATAAGAACAATCCCGAGATATAAACAATGACACTTTTATTTACTACCTATATATTAAGATAGCGTTATAGATGCTAGACAAACAAATGTATTCTTTATACATATGTGACGTGAGTGCAAGAACCAGATAAGTATATATTATAAAAAAATCCTCTATCAATTGTTGTAAAGACTACCTATACAAATATAAACGATAAGTAACTACATATACTCGCGTACTAGACCTGTCGTCTGGTTCTTGCACTAACGTCTTCAATTTGGCATCAGTTGTTATAATATATATCTAAGATTTTGTTGTTAATTTATAAAAGTCCTGACGTTTACTATAAATAAAACGTTGATAATCGCGTACAATGTTGAATATATTTGCATATTTATAATAGTAATGGAAAAGATATAACCAACCAACATTGCTGGTAGATCTCTTGTGTACACTTACCAATCTAGTTAGATTATTTATTTATGTCTTCTCTTACCTATGTATTTATTTAATATGTAATATTCAATCGTTATTTCGTAGCAACACCGGATAAACATTATTTTGTTCTTATTAATTAATAATTAATACATTTTAACTAAATATTCCCTTTGCGCCTTCACCAGATTATTATTATATTGTATTTATGAACAAAACTTAATAATTAATTTACTAAAACTAAAGCCTTGGTATTTTAAAGTTTTATTATTATTAATTTTAATTTTTGAATTGATAGATGTGTCCTAATTTAAAGTATTTCTCGGAAAACCTAGAAAATACAAGAGCAAGCTCAAATTTTATAAAATAATAAAAATAAAAAAGGTTATTAGAAGTTCCATTCAAAATCTTAAAATGATTGACTGTCAGCAAGTAAAGATATTGATCAAATTAAAATAAAAAATAACAGATTACGACATTTTAAGTGGATTTTTAATGAAAAAGAAAATCATGAAATTTCGAAGGAAACTAACTGAATATATTTTAGTTACTAGAATAATTAATTAGTGTTAACATAAAGAATCTCTAATATTTACATCGCCCCATTAATATGTTATTATAAGTAAAATAAAAACTGTTTTTCTGATAAAACAACTTCACTGTACAAGCTACGATAACGCTGCAAAATATAGACGACTGACGAGATATTTAAAAATTGTACACACAAAATTTGTTATTATTTAATTCAACGATAAATAAAAATAATAAAAACTATTGGTAGGTACCGAGTCTATTATATCCTCCGTTGTTTGAATACGACATGTAAAATCAGCAACAATGTGACTCAAGTGTTCACATCTATTCTAATTGTTGTATTTCATAACTGATATTAATATTTCACCTCCCACCCTAATTATAATTTAAAATCTAATTGTTGTATTTTAAAACTGTTAATAAACATACAAAGTTTTGAGATTTAATTCCCGTTTTTAATCTAATGAAACACTAGCCAATTCAAAACAAAACCCGGTTTCGTCCCAACAGATTGCCTTAACCAAGAAGGACAGAAGTTATCATTCAAAAATAATTTAAAAAGTAATACCTATATAAATATTTAAACTAATTGTACACAATTTACTCACATTGCCGCTGATTTTATCTTACTAAATACATGTCATTGACTTTTACAAACAACGGGGGATATAATAGACCAGTAACAAACTAATTCTCGAATATAAACTTATAGTAAATAACAAAATCACGTATGAATAACAGTTCACGTTATCAAATCAAAACATTAAATAATATATAGCTGTCAACGTAAGCGCAACAGAAACACTTGAAGTTTTAATTTATTTAATAGCAACGTTATCTTCACTTTATACTACATTGTTTAAATTTTTTTCAAACCCAGACCTTGTTACTCACTGAGAAATACCTTAAATGTTTGAGTGCTTTGATATAATGAAAAAAAGAAAAGTGCTAGCTGCGTAAAGTAATATATTATATACCGTTAGGCCCAGTTTCTCAATGTCCAGTTAATAATCTCAAGTTTAATTATTAACTAACAGATCGAATGTTTAGTGACAATTTTTGTCAACAATCAAAAATAAATAATATAATTTATTTTATGCTATTTCATAATATTATCTGTAATAAATTTAATGAACGTGTATTTATTAACTATTGACGCTACCTTGTTATACCATTATTAATTTTTAATAGCTAATTTTATGCTTCGATGTTTTCAAAATTTAATCTATCATAAATATTGACATCTGATTTATTTTAAATTTTATAGTAGCACTTATATTCATTTATAAATTCTAGTTATTTTTACCCAGTTCTCTATTATTAAAAATAACTAGTTTTTTATCACATTTAATATAAAAATTTAGATTAATTTTTGGTTTGACATAACAAGAGTTAAATTTCAGATTACGTTAAACTTACATTGAGAAACTGAGTTGGTTTAAACTGTGAACATTATGTCCAGTTTAAACGTAGGATTAGTTGTTTAAACTCATATTGAGAAATGAAGCGTTAGTACTCTATTTATTTATACAATTCCTGAGAAAAAATAATTTGAAACAATCCCCGACTTTCCAAAGTTTTAAATAAAGTTCCTGACTTTCCCTGACCACTTTAAGTTTCCCCGACTATCCAGAATGTGGACCAGTGTTGCCACCTTTTCAGCATACGTGACACGGACATTAAAAAATAAGTTTTTAAAGTAATAACATAAATACAATAATAATTAACATTTTGTTAAGGGGGAGAGCCACTGTGAGGGAAAAATAATATTTTTTTCTTACATTTTTTAAAGTGTATATATTCATAAATATGTATACAAAAAATTTAGTTTAAATTCCGAAAATTGATGAAGTTACAGTCAATTTAGTGAAATGAGGTAGCACGGCCGATTATGACATAACAAAAACATTAAACACGTTTATCTCAAAATAACACTTTCAAAGATTAATGAACCCATTAAAAAATAAAAACGGCTACGAACAACGTAAGCTACATTCATATAGATATTCATAAAATTTTTATTTATTTTTTTCATATAACCCTTCTCGAAATTTTGAGTGAACCATAGAGAAAAATATTTTTTTTGGTCGTCACATCGTGGCTCATAACTTTGTAAATATTTAATATTTTTCAATAAAATTTTATATTAAATACGTTGAATAAATACTTAATAAAACGCCCTTTATCTGATTCAAAAATAATTAGTTATATCTGTGAAAAAAAATACCAAACATTGACAATTTTTTGACCCGTCACAGTGGCTATCCCCCTTAAAAAAGTATAAGTAAACAGCAAAAAAAAAGTAATTAAATTTAAACATAAACCAGACAAATGTATTAATCATCCAGGTGGGAACACTGAAATAGACACACCCTGTACTTATTATACAACGCTACTTTTAACACTGGAAAAATAAAGTAAATATAAAACATAATTTGGTGAAGGCGCTGCTGCTGGCTAAATATCTAAACCATCCTGTAATATTTGTTATTGGTGTAATATTAAATAGCTTCACAGTGACAGAGACCCTACCTTAACACTGAAGCCATGGCTGACGGCTGGCCACAAAGTAAATGCAATACAATAACCTATTAAATTATTTAAATCTATATCTACATATTTTATAATAAACTCATTAACAATGACACAGTACAGGATGTTCTGTAATACTATATACACACCCCCTATACACTACTACAATATTGTTAAAGTGAGGCTGTACCTGCTGTAGAATATTATAAACAAACAGTGAGTCAGTGAGTTACAGAACACCCCCGTTAGTTAGATCTATATGATGCTACGACGTGCGTGATACAACAACAACACACTGTATGTATATATATTCTATTGCTCAGCTATCTGGTGTGAAAGCAAGTGTGTTTAGATATTATTCACACGTAATAGAAAGGTACCACCGTTGTTGTTGTTGTTGTTTGTTACACACAGTTTATCTCCAGTATTATTTAATACAACTAACGTACACACACAGCACAGTGTTGTATATTTTGTACAAACGTTCACCCGAGCTTCAGTAAAAAAACAAACTAATTCAAACCGTATAAAAATTCTGAAAAATATCTACGATAACTTTACATCTTAATAAATTCCCGAAATAAACCTGAATTATTTGTTTTTTTAGTTATACGAGAATATAAGTTATTGTTATTAGTATATAAATCTATATCAGGGGTTCCCAACTTATTTCCTACATAGACCCCTCTTTTAAAACAATGATTTTCTTAATTATAGACCCACTTATGTACATATTAAGATTCTAAAAGACATATATAAATATTAACGTGTGATAACAGCGCCAAGGGTGGACTTTTGACATATTAACAATTAAATAATTTCAATAAAATATCATAGTAAACCCAATTCCGTGTTTACATGATTTCATTCGATTTAGCACGATTAAAAAAGATACCTATTCGATTTAAATATTTAACAAAAATATTTATATTAACCGTATTTTTTTCTATCTGTTATTTATAAAATATGTAGTTAGGGAAGAATTCCCCCTTTCTAATTTATTTTCATATCAGCTTAAGTTTATGTTTTAGTCTTTTGTTTAGTTTCAATAATATTGGACGCGTTTTATTTATTAGAATACTATTTTTTACAGAGTTGAAGGATATGGAACTAATCCCCTTTATTTTCTACATACGTTTTTTCTGGAATGTATTTACCGTGTAAAAACAGAATTAAGTGTATATACATTTTAGACAATTATCTATGACTATTGACTATGTGCACTAACTCTATTAGCAGCAGGTAATAGAGAATGATTGAACAACGGATTCAACTCTCTGTTTATTATTGTTTAATACCAAATGTTGTTTTTGGCCACGTCGTGCGCTGTGATCGACTTTGACCTACTTTCCACCCAGCGAATACTACATTCTTGTTGAAAAAGTACAAGTAGTAAACAAAATAAAATCAGAATACTATAGACCCTTTTTAAACTTCTATGTACCCACGAGGGACCTAACCTGAACCCTGTTGAGAATCCCTGATTTATTGTAGAATTTAATAATTTCATAACGAAATTTCTAAAATAAACTTGCTTCTAAAATATATAATTTTTTCATATTTTCCAAAATTCAATCTATATAAAAATTCTGAAAAATATCTACGATGATTTACTAAATTTCAAATATAATTATCAATAAATTGTTGAAATAAATTTTTTTATAGGATTTAGTTATATGAGAAAATAACTAATAAAAGAATAATAATTATCGTTATTTATATAAATCTACAGTAGGTACCTACGTCCTTGACTTACGAGATTAATTCATTACAAAAGTTTTCATGCAAGTCGAAAAAATTTAATTTTGTGAAAATTTTGATTTATTATTATTATTAACACGTTCACAGTTACGACTGCTAAAGCCATCAAAACTAAATCTCTTATTCGGGAAATGACTTCTATAATCGTAAGTCAGAAAGATATTTGTTGTAAAAAGTCTATTATATCTGTATTGAAACTAATATAATTATATGATAGTAGGAAGTATTGTGTCCGTATAAACAAATGTCTGCAATAAAATGTCCCAGTATATTAGTCAATAAGAGCCATTAATTCAAACAAAGGTTGTATTCAAAATTAAATATCCCAATAAATAACAAACTTGTCATATATTAGTGGACCCTATAACAAATATGATAAGGATACCAATATAGATAACAGTATAAGTGAACTTCTGAGGAACATCAATGATTGGTCTGGTAACAATAGACTAAAATTAAACATAGATAAATCAAACGCCCTTATTTTCGGAAATTGTCCTCACATGACTTTTACACTAGGTAATAATAATTATTGTATAAATATTCAGTCTGATCCAATAAAATTTTTAGGAATATACTTAGATACAAAATTAAACTTCAAATATCACATTTCAGTTCTAAAGAAAAAAATCTCTACTTATATATTTTTACTTAGAAAACTAGCTGTTATTGTTCCCAAAGAAACTGTAATAGCCGCTTATCATGCTTACATAATGTCAAACCTGAGATATGGTATCATTTTCTGGGGTAGTTCTCCTGATACTATACATTTATTTCGTCAACAAAAAGCCTGCGTTCGGACAATAATGGGTTTAAAAGCGCGCGACTCATGTCGACCTTTCTTCAAAGAATTAAATATATTGACGTTACCATCTTTATATTTGTACGAAACTGGTTGTTTTGCTGTAGCTAACTGGAGTTTCTTTAATAAGTATACTATTACCCATATGCACGACACGAGAAACAAATGCAAGTTGTACGTCCCAACGGAAACTTCACATATTAATCACAAAGGTACTATTAATCAGATACTAAGAATTTACAACTCAATTCCCAATTATCTAACTAATCTAAATTTACATGATTTCAAAAGAGAGTACAAAAAGTATCTTATTGAAAAATGTTTTTACTCTATTAATGAATTTATACTGTGACATACCACATTTATGGGTCTGTACATATATTATTATATCTGTCTATAATCTAACTGTATTTTTATATTAGCTGTATAATTAAGTAATTTATATCTTTTATATTTTATATTTTGTATTGTTGTTATTAGATGTAAGTATTTTATGTCCGCCATGACTTGTTTCACACTGTAATACTGCAGTCTACGAAATAAAAAAGATTATTATTATTATTATTATTATTATTATTAATATGTGACCGTGAACGTGTTAACACTAAATCATAAAGTGGACGGGAAAGGTAGATGTGTGTAAGACACACGTTTCTCTCTCTAACTATTGCATTAACATAATAGTTAATGTAGAGGCAAGTAAACGCCACAGATAAACAAAACGCAGCCAAATAAATACAATAAACATTACTTTCTTAAAAACGTATAAGTATGAATTCACGTAAGACGTAATTGCGTAAGTCAAGGACTTATTTACTGTATTGTGTAAATCAATAAATTCATAAAGAAATTTCTAAATAATGTTCAATATATTTTTCCATTTGATATTTTTCAGAATTTTTGATGTTAAAAAAATTATTAACGTAAACAAAATACTTAATTTCTACAATTAGGAAGCTGTTTTTTTTTTAAACTACAGTACGTGTACAAACAATTGGTTACTATATTTTATAACTACCAACAAACTTTGAGTGCCCCCCACTTAATACACGACTCAAACATTCTAAAGAAAATAAAAGTTACCGAATAAAAAACGTTTTTTTTGTAATTTTTAATAATTGATATTTTAGAATAACGCTCTTGTGCACAAACATAGGCAACTCTAATATTGACCAACGTTTTCAGTATGTATCATTCTATAAAACATAATTCCGGACACGCTATCAAAAGTTAACGCAAAGTTGATATATCATAAAAATTAGGATGTTTCAAAAGTGTATTTAAAATATAATATATTGTTAAGGAGGTTGAAGGGGGGGGGGGGTATGGGTAGTTACGTACAACCAGTACGAATAAATTTAAAATATTTTACAATTGTTTAAACATTCTAAATAAATTAAATACTCAAATTTTAGACTTTTTAACTAACTCGTTTTTAAGATAATAAATTTTAAAGTTAATTTGTAACACACGGGTGTTGTTAATTAAATCGTAGCTGATGAAAACACATTAATAAAACATAGAAAAATAATAAAAATCAATTTAAAAAAGCTGTCACGTGTACCACAAGACTTTCTTATACGTAATACTGACTCATTGTAACTACGTGATTGTTGTTTTATTGACACATATTTCTAACAAACTAATAAAACATACAATAAAATAAATAAACTGTACAAATATTATTACACACATTATGTACCCAAGTAATTTTGTTTAACGTAATTACTAAAACCAAAAACAGATGTTTTTACTCTTGTAATTTTTTTGAATTTCCTAATTATTTTTGAAATAAGAAAAAAATGTTTCAGATTAAAAATATCGAGTATATTTTTACCTATAATTTATTCCCCATACATTTTTTTCCAACATTAATGATTTAGCCAGAAAGAACTTTTAAAAATAATTAGAATAACCCTCAGTATTATTACGTATAAGAAAGACCCACGGTAATTATGACAAATACGTGCACTGTCCAATCTCTATTTAGAAAGAAAACAATATAAAAACTCTAAATGTGAAATCAAGAAGACTATATAAAGGAGAATCAACTTCTTATCCCGCCCTGTACTAAATAACGTCACAAACTATACGGAGTAATATATTTACGTACCTATATGTATAGGTTATAATAGGAACAAAAACAATTTGTATAAACGTCAACGAATTAGTAATAATAATAATAAACACCATAATAACTAATCGAATCTAGACACACCCCCCCCCCCCCAACTCCTATAAAGCTAGTTTACGCTCTGTCCCAATATTCCTATGTCCATGTATTAGTGATTTATGGGTAAAGAAGTTATCATGGATTATTTGATTCCCCTTACACGTTAAGTCGATTCTCCTTATTTAGTCTTCTTGGTATAAATGCATATAACGTAGCAACAGCTAACACTGTCTACAATAATACAATTAATACAGATATGACATTGCTGCGTAACATAAACTAACTTGACTCTGTTCACTGTCGTAGCTGTCAGATAAACAACACAAGATACAAACACTAATTAATATACAGTACAAAACCGGTTATAACGACATCGATTAATACAACGTGTATTGGTTTTAACGACTCTAAATAAAACTACAACGTAATCTAATATAATTGTATTTTTACCAGTTATTACAATTATCCACTTTTTACGACTAATATGACAGCCAGTTCCTTCGATGTTGTTATAACCAGTTTCTATTGTTATTAGTCCATTATAGTTATCTAATTATTAGACGTTTATAAAACCGTGATCAAATTTGTTAACTTTATTATTCATACCGATTATAAAACAATATTTTAAATGTGGTAGTCAGTGTGTCTGATTAATGTGTCTTTAAATATAAAATTTCATTTGAATATCTACAATAAAGATAAAAAAACGCTGTGTTATGTATACATATAAACGTAACACGTACGTGTAAACGTACTAACTATCTTGTGGCTGTCACACGCAGAATGTAATGCCATATCTTTATTAATTGGTATTGTTGTGACTGCCTCTCTCTCTCTCACCCCCCTCCCCCAACCTCTTTAATAAATACATTAACTAACATAATAACTAATCGGGAAGTGAAATAAGTTTAAATTGTTTATATTTTGACCAATGTTAAAGTAAACGTACTATAATTGTTGCAACAATCGACTAATTAAATACAATCAACTTTGCCTAACTTTTAAAATACTTTCCCGGAACGAAATATATATATTTTTTCATGTTCTATGACGTGTTTTAAAAAAGATTCAATAAATAAAAACATTCAGATAAATACTCTGTAAAATATAACTCTCCCTCAAACTGTGGTGTGTCACATTGTTGTTGTTGGTTGTTGTTAATCATTGCAATAATAAACAAAATCAAATTTAAAACTATTCAAATATAACAATTAATTATAACATACTTCATTGTTGCATAGTCTGTCATTGTAAACACATATTTACGTTTGTTGTAACATACTATAGATACCTTTCTAAATATGAATAAACCTATAGTTAATATATTATTATCATTAACATCGTAATCGCTAAATATTAAATATAAAACAAATATATAACATTACATTTATGATACGTTTGTTTCATTAATCAACTAAATAATTATTTAAAATATAAACATTTAGTTATTTGCTAACCTAGAGAACATTAAATACAATCACACGGGCGGGGGCAAACGGTTACTTGATACAACACAGCTGGAACAGTTGACAACCACTGGTGTTGTGTACCTCACTAGTTCTACAGCTACCATCTCACTGCATTACACATACACGTCCATATCACCTCAACTTGCTGTTACTTGTTGCCATTATTGCTGAAATAATTAACACAAATACTGTTTATCAACGCTATTATACAACAGATATACGTGTCGTCCTGAGTCGTATATTGAAGTAAAATCATTTAAAATGTAAAATAGAAAACCACTGCGTAAAGATTAAGATACTGTTATATATTGATTATTGATAATATATTCAGCTATGAACCATGATACAATTAATACAGATATGGCATTGCGCACATCACCTAACTTCACTCTGTGACGTCAAAAGTAACTCGCCCAAATTAATATAGTAGTCTAATTATTTGACGTTTATAAAACCGTGATAAAATCTGTTTATTTTGTTATTTTTGTCGATTTAAAGACAATATTTTAAATGTGGTGCTCAATGTGTGTGATTAATATGTCTTTTAATATAAAATTTAATTTGAATATCTACAAGAACGATAAAAAAAAAACACGCTGCCTTATGTATCAATATAAACGTATCACGCATATGTAAACGTACTAAATCACGTGTGACGTCGTGCGCAAAATAATGAAAAAATGAAACTCGGGAAAGCCATATCTTTAGTAATTGTATCATGGCTATGAATGAAAAACAATTATTGTATTGTTTTATATTAAAAGAATTTTATGACAAATTGTGAATTGCAAATACTAATAAATAAAGATTGAATAAGTAACGTGTGCAATTAATTAAATGTATTATAAGAGAATACATTATAACAGATACATACATTATTTAAGTGTTTGTTTACTTAGCAATTATTGTAAAATTTGAATTATTATTAAAGAATTCAATTAAATGTTATAAATATGAGCTAAATGATAATATTGAGTGTACCTAATGATAGCGTATGTTGTTGTTGTTGATACTTGAGTTACTCGGACAGCAAATGTTGGTTCACGTTCTAGCTGCATTGTACACGTCTACTGCAGGTAGGGGTTCACCACCACGTATCCTAGTCCATACCAATGTCCATGATGTCCTCACTCTCTATGTCTTCAGTCATGTTGACAGAGCCTCGCCTACATATATCAATGAAACAAATACATGTTATTATTTCAATAGAGTTAATATAGAGTACCTATCTCAGTTTTCAACAATGGTACAACTAAATACACGCAATGTACAAAGTTAAGCTTATTTTCAAAGAATTTAAATTATATTATGATATAATACTCTCCACAAACTGGTGTTTGTAAGCTGCGTTTTTACTTTTAGTTAAATTACTTCAATATTATTTAGCGTTTATTGTAAAGAATCAATTAAAATGGTATAAATATGAATTAAATGAAAATATTGACTGTATATACTGACCACTGTATATTGCGTTGATAGACTCTGTTGTACAAATCAACGCTATGAGTTACTCGGACACATCTAGCTAACTGCATTGTACACATCGATGGTGGGTGGGCTCGCAACATTCACCTAGCTCATACTGATGTCTATGATGTCATCACTCACTGTATCTTCAGTAATGTAGACAGAATCTCATCCACGTAAATCAATAAAACAAATACGTTGTTATTAGTTATAAGTACAATTAATTTATTTATTTTTACAAAATAAAAATCTAGGTAATATTTTATTATGAAAATATAGCCTCCATTTTGTAATGTAATTATTCAACACACACACATTAGTGATTACATAAATAATTGCGTATAATTAAACAAATGACCTTCAAAATAATTCTTTAATACGTAAATTCTTATTTTCAAATTTTATATAATTTGTATCTGCCTTTTAAATAATAAATACAAGTTCAAAATAAAATGTTCTAAAACTAACAGACACGTGTATTATCAGTAAAGTTTACCATAAAAAAAACATACACTATCAAAATATTAAATTATGATGAAAACAATTATTAAATATATAAAATTTACCTTAAAATTGTCAATAGTTTATAATACAGCGAACGTTTATTTATTCCATTAACTTAATTGTATCCCATTACTGCATATTATAAGAAAATAATTACTTATATCTAGAGATTTTAAACGTAGACATTTTTTTATCTCACAAAACACATAATGTAAAGTACATACATATAAATTAAAATAGTAATTCACTTAAAAACACTCGTACATAAATATAACTTTGATAATAACGTAAATAACTTTATTATTATTAACGTGACTGTCTCGTGTACGTAAAAAACTAATTAAAATCAAAAACACACCGTTTATACTAACTACGCAGTTTAATTACGTATCTGTTTTCCAAACAAGTTCAAACCTCCCATTTTGAAGCCGGTACGCGCACGGCCTGCCTCTGCCGTCAAGTACATGCATTAACATAACGCGAATGCCAATCGATCAAATTAACCGATGCAATCGATGCAGTTAACCAAAAACGACATTTATTTACACTGATATAACACTAATAATTTTAAAAAACTTCTAAAACATTGTTAATTTATAATAATTATTACATATTATTAAATTCGAATTTGATATCTGAAATACGAGCGCCGATTGTAGCGGCCATTTGTTAAACTATATAAGAGAGGGTTCATTAACACGGTCACGTATCATTTATTTTCAATCAAATTACATTTTTTTTTCGTGCCAACGTCCTTGAAATGATATTACAGTGTTCATTTAAAATATTTGTAAACCGTTTTCAATTATTAAATTACTTAAAACAACTCAAGCTAACATTTTACTGTAGACAAAAACTGACTTCACAAAAGTGACCGTGTTTGTCATCCCGAATTTTTCAAACATGGCGTCGTAAGAATACGCACTTGTATAAAGCGTAGATCGCTAGCGCTGTCTCCTTTTACCAATTAGTTTATGTCATCAAGCCGTCTTTTTCTATAAAGGAAATAGCTATTGGGAAATAGAGATTATGAATTAGTGGCACCTGTTGCATTTTTGATTAACTAAATTATGTCAGCGGTTCCCAAACTTTTTACGAGTTATTTATCGAAAAAAAAAATTGAACAAAGATAAATTTTCATTAAACAGTTTCCACTATTGAAATCGCAATTAAGAGTAACGATTACGTACCTACGCTAACCGTATTACCAATAATTGTTTATGTTGAGTCCGTTTACTTACATGTATTTACTGCTACAGTTCATTTACATTATTCAGGTGACGTTACACACATACACACACACATACTGTGAATTGAATTACACATTTGATTTACAGACATAATTTATGAAATAAACCAATAAAATTTAACATGAATTCTATCCGGTAAATACACAGTAATAATAGAGTATTGAATTTTTACTTGTATTTATTATTTAAAACTGTCTTTTAAATCAGAGGTTCCTAAGAAAAGACTGTCTCAAGTATTGATTGAAAAAAAAGCACATTAAAATCAGTCTGTTGGTTTCCGATATACAAATAAACAATAATACTGGATTAAGCGCAATCAATTTCTGTAGAAAATCTCCCGTTTTCATAATCTACGTTTCTGTAAATCAGTTACTTACGAACGGTAGATGTATTTGCACTAAATAGTAAAACATAAATGCACATATTTCTATCAAATAAAACACATACAACAAGAATAACATCTCTAGTATTTTTTTATTGTTAAACATTCGTACGTAATTTAAAATATCTCCAAATAAAGTAAAATACATCTGGCTAACGTTTTATTAAGATAATTATTAAATATAAATAATTATTTGAATCACTACTGTTGTCAGAATAATTAATAGAATTAATAATAGGGTATCTCAGTTTTAAAGAATGGTATAACTAAATACACGCAGGGTAAAAAGCTAAACTTATTTTTAAAGAATTTAAAATATAAAATAATATAATAACCTTTCCAAATTCATTGGTAATTTTTAGGGTTCCGTAGAAAACTAGTTTCTCCATGTCCGTCCGTCTGTCCTGAAAATTTTTAGACATAATAAGATGAAATTTGGTACACGGTCATAGATTGATGTCCCAAAAACAGAAATATGATTTTTGAAAAAAAAAAACTATACCCCTCTTTCATAAAATGAAATGTGTTTTCACAAAAAAAAAAAAAAATCACCTACCCCATTGAGTGGGGTGTCGTTAGAAAGGTTTCCTAAAATACAACAAAAAAAAAATGTATTAGGACTTTTTGATTTTAACCCTTCAATCACGATGTATTTGCTCTCCAAAATCATTATAAAAGCGTCCCCCTTTCCTCTATTTTCTAAACTATCAATTCAAAAAATCTGAAAAAAATCCAGAATGTAGTTTTTAATTATTTATTACTTTCACTGAAAATTATAACGAACATTGTCAAAAATATTTAGGACCCCCCTTCTATAGACTGAAAAGTGAACTCACAATTTTTTTCCTACTTATCCCATTGAGTGGGGTGTCATTTGATAGGTCCCCTAAAATGCAATAATAAAAGTCAAATGACTTTTTGATTTTAACCCTTCGGTCACGAAAATTTTAAAATAAATCTTTTCTTTATAAATCGTAGTGAGAATGATTACGGAACCCTATCAAGTGCGTGCCCAACACGCACTTGCCCGTTTTATCTTCTATTATTATCTACACAGTTTTTCTGTAAGCTGCGTAGTTTTCAAAATAAAAATTCGTAATCATTTTTTCGAGAACAATAGCCTCCATTTTGTAAATGTAATTATTTAACACAAACAAACACATGCACACACATTAGTGATTACTAAAGAATTTAATACACATTAAAAATCTAATGGATTTATTATCGACCGGTACTTTATCTAAACGCTCCTTTAACTGTTCATTTTTTAATTTTAATAATTTTTGTAAAAAAAGAAAAACTACGCAAAACAATTTAATATTCATTTTAATTTCCATAACCCTTCACCAAAATTTTGATAGAACAACGGAGAGGAATTTATGTTTTTTGGTCGTCACGTTGAGGCTCATAACTTTATACATGTTTAATATCTTTCTATGAAATTAATATTGAATAAGTTGAATATATATTTAACCCATTAGTTCCCAGTGTCCTATTTATAGGACATCACATTTTCTAATTTTTTCCTTTGACAAAATAACGTTGTTAATTTGATTTCCATTACTAATACGTTTTTTAAGTCTCTCTACTTACAATAATTTTCAAAACGTAGTCTAGAGTTCGTTCAATGACAAATTATAACACTTTTAAAGTAACCGTGTACCTAATTGTTCCAGCTAGCTGATATTTATAGTTACATTTTTTTGCACTTATTAAAGCGTTTTTTTAATTGAACGAAACTATATATAATATTACTTACGAGAGTGTAAATAAAGTATAAAAATATCAATAATTTCAAAAATAAATCCAGGTCGTTAAAAAAAGTGCTGTCCTATAAATTGGGTTCTCACGGTAATAATCTAGTCTGCGATTGATAATTATTATATCTTGTATTGAATTTATCTTTTAGGTAATATTTTCAACAAGAATTGCGAAACTTGATCAAAAAATTCAAACAAATAAAAAAGTCGGGAAGTAATGGGTTAAATAAAATGCCCTTTACATGATCATAAAATAATTAGTTATACCTGTGAAAAAAATTTCCCATAATTATCAATTTATTGACCCGTAGCAGCAACTTTCCCCTTTAAGTTAATTTACTTCAATATTATTTAGCGTTTATTGTAAAAAAATCAATTAAAATGGTATAAATACAAACTAAATGAAAATATTGACTGTATATACTGACCACTGTATATTGCATTGATAGACTCTGGTGTACACGAGAGTTACTCGGATGGCGGGTGGGCTCATCATGTTCTCCTAGTCCATACCGATGTCTATGACGTCCTCAGCATACTGTATCTTCAATCATATCGACAGCTTCGCCCGCATCTATCACTGAGAAATATACGTTGTTATTATATAGAATTAATTAATTTATATTATATACAATATCTTTCAGTTTCCAAAGATGACATAACTAAATACAATATAATGATTTAATACCCTTTCCAAATTGGTAATTTTTGTCTATTCAGTTTTTCTATAAGTTGCGTAGTTTTCTAAATAATAATCTGTAATATTTTATTTTAAAAATAATTAGTTCAAAAACAATGGCCTCCATTTTGTAAATGCATTAAGTAGATATTACATAAATGATTTCATATTGAATTTAACACAAAGGAAAAATGATCCAATGACCTTCAAAATAATTATTAAATGCGTAGTTATTTTCAATTTTTTTCTGCCTTTTAAATAATAAATACAAGTTAAAATTGTTAAAAATGAAATGTTCTAAAACTATAACAGACACACACATGTATATGCAGTAAAGTTTTACCATAAAAAACCAACAATCAAAATATTGAATGATCACGGAAACAATTATTAAATAATATAAAATTTACCTTTAATTGTATCGTGTTGGATCTATTGTTTCCCATTACTGCATGTTATATGAAAATAATTACATGTATCTTGAATTTTTAGCACACGAAACACAAAGTACATACACATTAATCAAAATTGTAGTTAAATTATCTAACTGTTTTTCAACAAGTCGAATCTCCCATCTTGAAAGCGGTATGCACACGACCTGACCTCTGCAGTCAAGTACATGCATTAACATAACGTCTGCCAACCGATGAAAAAATTACTAACCAATTTGATGGATGCTGCTAATCGCTGAAATTAATCGATGCAATCGATGTTGCTTACGTTCTAACCAAACAAATGATATATGTATATATTTATATCCCATTAATTTAATTAATAATAATTGAATGGATTTGTTAACATTACAGTCGTTTGACTTGCTTTGCTCTTGAGTAGGGCGTCACGAGACAAATAAATTTGGGAACCACTAGTTTGGTTATGATTTTTTGTTCCGCTGCTGTTTTTATAAAAATTGTACAAAGTATGCCCGATATTAAATTACAGCATTTATGAGATCGTTCAATAATATTACATAGAGATACATACAGCATTAACAAACATATCATTTATTAAACATGATACCATTTGTCAAATCAATGTCCCATTTAATTTTGATAAATGACTTGTTTATCTACACAAGCGTAACACACTCATAACCTATAAAATCTACTTATCTACCACAGTAGAGTAGATACTCTTTATTCAAACAGATATTATCAACTATAGACATACTAGAGCTTACTTACCGTAGACATATTTACACTACATAATAAAACATTATCGCACATATTTCTATAAAATAAACGCCTGAAAAAATAGCATATAAAAATATCATCTGTATTGCTTCCTCGCAATATCAAACATAATAGAAGCTTTATGATCGTTTTAAAATCGGAGAACAATAAAAAAATTTGACTTGACCTATCCGTTTCAGGTCAAAACAAACACTTTTTGTTCTGTGTCTGTCTGTCTGTCTGTCACACACATAACTCATGAACCACTGAACCTATATTGATGAAACTTGGTTGTTTGGTTGGGTCTGGCTTGAGGACGGCCCCATTATAAAATTTACAAAATCGTGTGAAAGTGAGGAGGGGTGACATCACGAAATATTTATTTTTTGATTTGAAGATATCTCAAGAAAGACACATGTTACATGAAAATTTTATAGAATCTTTTTTGTAAAACATTAAATTTCCTATAATATAGATCACCTACGTTCATTGTAAAATATTCCCTTACAAAGATTTATCTCAATTTGCTTTAAAAAAATCGTCATTTGACATATTAAATGTCATTTTGACGTTTGCACGGCAGAAATATTTATATTTAGATTAAAATTGTCAAAATATTAAAAATATACAATAAAATAACGAGGTGCGTGTAAAGAAAAATATCTAATTAATATTTTTTAATAAAATTTTATATAAATTGTTCAATAATAAATGAGGAAGCATTTTGCAATTAGTTATCAGATGTATTATACATAATTTAAAACATTTTCACTAAACCCTATAACGTCGAGTGTGACATTTTCATAACGTTTAATTAACACGAATCCATTACTGAATATATAAATAAATTCAGGCATTATAGGGTTAATGTATAATAAATTTGAATAACATTTTATTATTATTTAATTTAAATAATTATATCAATCATCAGATGCTATAAGTTTCTTATATTTTTCTAATTTCCTATCCAACATATTTCCTTCAACTAAATACTGCCCAAACTGTTCTGGTATTCCGATCATATATATGTATGTAATACTTGTATATTGCCAATCAGGGTCGGGATAAGTCTGTACGGCGTCAACGTATATTGTATGTAATGTGCAATGTTTAAGTAAATACCATATTAAAGTTACTTTTTGTTCATTTTAATATTTGTTTTATTTAAATAGAAATTAATCTAACTTATTTCATAATAAGAATTACAGTAATATTAATATGTACATAATAACTTTAATTAAACTTAAATTATCCGGTAAATTGCTGAATGTCTTTAAAAAAAGACAGAATAACATTTAGTGCGTTGTCCGGTCAGTACGACCAAGTGTCGCCGGTCCCTTGAGGGTCATTATATCCGGATTCTACTGTACTTGTATACCTACAGCTTGTTTACATGGCTACCGGGTGATTTGACAGTACCAATCACAAATTGTACGGTCAAATCACCCGGCGAGCACTGCAAACATAAATGGAACAGACTATAGCCATCTCTTACTTAACTTAATAAGTAAACTAGACAACGGGTTCTATATACCCACCCAATTACTCAATTTAATTAGATCAAATGTATTGATTCAGTTAATCTGAATACTTTATTGGTGGTTTTTAATTAAATTGTTGAATAATTAACTACCTTTGATGAATTTAGCACGAGGAAGCACTGTGCATTTACTTGACAGATGTTTTAATTATTTAATGTATTTGATTGGTAATATTTTAACCGGCCAAAGCCTCCTTCTATTATCGTTTAAATATGATTCTGCGCAATCGAATCCATTTGACTCGACCATCGATACATTTTGTTTCAATCTTTTGCCACTGTAAATTGCATCTGCAATAGAAAGAAGAATATAAAATTAACCGAAAATATAATATAAAATTAAAATAAATGGGGTAGCTACTTTCAAAAATGAATATTTCGAAATATTACATTAAATTCTAATTTTAAGTTAATTTAATATAAATCTCGAAATGTACTCGTAATCCATGATATAATTAATAAAGATATGGCCCATAAGATGTTTAATTTAAGTTAAAATAATATTATTAAATCATTATTAAAAATCTCTACATATATAAACGAAAAAAATTTATAAATTGTTACGTATAAAACATTTTAGTACACAAGTAATACAACACGAATATTCTAAACTAGTTATTATTTCAAATATATATCATTCTTACCTTTAAACGTATCATATTTAATGATGAAAAGTTTGAAAAGAAAGTTATGACTTTTAAAAATGAAAATTCATAAATAACCACAAAACTGATACTCGCGTATACATATTGTTGTTTTAAACATTTATATAACAAATTACACTTCACATATCACAAAGGCACGCACAAAACGATTTTGTTTGTTATATTTACGAAAATAATGTTTAAAGTATTGTTTATTAGAAATATTTAACCTTTTAACACAAGAACTGTCATTTTAAATTCTACATTTATCGCTTGAATTACCGACGTTGTTAGTGATTCAACCGCTTGAATTGCCAACGTCGAGAGGGGCCCCCACCACCTCAACGTTGTTTGGTGAATTTAAATTTTGCGCAGAAATATAGCAATCACGGTAGTATTATCGAGGGGATAGAAGAAAGTAGGCAAATCGCGCGTTTGGCCCGTAGGTAAATCAAGGTGTCGGTAAATCAAAGGTCGGTAAATCGCTAGATGAGTGTACAATATACTATGTTTACATAGTGGTTTATACCTTACAAATACATTTGATGCAAATTAAAACATTTTAATAGTTAATTGTGTTTAATTTACTGTATTTTCAGCATTTTTAGAATTTAGGGAAATCGAATGATCATTCGAAACACGTAAATACGATAATTTAGTATTAATTTAATTATGATTGAAAATGAAAATAAACCCGATTGTGTAAACGAGGTATTAAAGTTCATCGATATGTTGCAAGATAGCGCCACTAACGCGCGAATTTTAAATATTATTTATTGAAAAATTATTAAATAAACAATAATTGTAGTGGTTTTTTATTTCATAGATACATTTTAATTCAATTTCTAATATTATCCTGCAATAATTTAACCATTTTCAATGCTTTTAACATGTAGTTTACAACAGAAATATTTTTTATCTTTTTGGTGTTACCTAGCTTGTAAAATGCAGCCAAGTGTATACAACTGTCACCTCATAATATTACGATATTTTCAAAAAAGTATTTTGTATTAATATTTATAAATCATAATTAATGTTTATAGTGCTTTATTTATAAAATACAGTATTCATGAGACGTTTTTATGTATATTTTGTGTTGCAAATGCTTTAATATGTGATAAATTATGACAAAATAAAATCAAGAAAGATTTTGGACATGACGTTTTTTTAATTTATTTGTTTATTTAACATCGATAGCTACAATTGTTGTGTTCACCACATAATTGAATATGTGTATTAAACTGTAAAACATTTAAATATGTGCACAGTTGGTAAATTTAATTAATAATCTGAAAAAGAAATATACATAGCAACAATTATGGCTTCCATATGATAGTTAAAGGTCAGAATTTATTTCATTTTATAATTCAATCGAATCGTAATATGCAATAATTTTATGTTTTTTACTTAGTACAGACATTGTATAAAAGGTATAAACATTAATGCATGTGTGAAATTAATTTTGTTTTTTAATATACCTAATGAAAAAAATATATGCTGCGTGTCAATGTGTTTTGTCAAACTGTATCTTATTTTGCAATATCAACAGTGGGTATAATTATTGATTATTTTTGATATATTTGATTAATAAAACGTTTGAAATAATATTTATAATAAATAATGGTTGTTAAATTGTACGAAGAAATGATTCAAACAAATCACTTTGATTCCAGGTATGTGATAAACCTTTTACACAGAAATAGACACAAGAATTGATACATGTACATAAAACTTGAGTGCGGTGACAGATGAACGTATGTATTTGATACTACCAAGGCTTTATGAATTATTTAAAGTGAACTATTTATAAATGTGATCTTGAATGAATAATTCTAGTTTACTGTATTTACATTTTAACTCAGTTCAATCAATAGTTTTTTAGTTAAAATCGTTAACTTAAAATTACAAAAAATATCAATGAATAAAAGTGTTCGATGGTATACTGGGTGTCCCAGATAACTTTTCCAGCATGGGGATCTCAGTATCTATAAGAGATACAAGTTTGGTTAAATGAGATCAATTATTTGTAAGAAAGGGGTGAGTATTACTACACAAAAAAATATTCATAATTCTATGTGGTTTAAGCAGTATACCAAAAAAACTCAAAATTCGGAATTTCTTTAAATGGCTATAACTTTTTTGTCAAAGTAGATAGGTACTTTTTGTTGACGGTTTCTCAAAGCAGCTTTTTGTGTAGAATCGATTGGTGTATTTAGATTTTTTATATCACTTTTAGTTTCCGAGTTATGAGCCCTAACTTTAGTTTTTCTTATGGACCACTAAGGTGGCTATGGCATATTTGAACGTGTTTTTTACTCTACTTTACAACGATATGTCACATGCCATACTTATTGTCAAAAAAAAATTATAATGTATTTTTTTTAAAGTTAATTGTTTTCAAATAGTCATTTGTTATTTTGATTGTTGTTATTGTGATTTTTGTTTCCCATTTTTGTTTTTCATGGCTCACTTAAATGTTTGTAATAAAATACTTAATAAATATCACTGGCATTTAGTACATCGACTTATTTTCAATAATAAGTATGGCATGTGACATATCGTTGTAAAGTAGAGTAAAAAACACGTACAAATATGCCATAGCCAGCTTAGTGGTCCATAAGAAAAACTAAAGTTAGGGCTCATAACTCGGAAACTGAAAGTGATATAAAAAATCTAAATACACCAATCGATTCTACACAAAAAACTACTTTGAGAAACCGTCTACAAAAAGTACCTATCTACTTTGACAAAAAAGTTATAGCCATTTAAAGAAATTCTGAATTTTGAGTTTTTTGGGTATACCGCCTAAACCACATAGAATTTAGAATATTTTTTTGTGTAGTAATACTCACCCCTTTCTTACAAATAATTGATCTCATTTAACCAAACCTGTATCTCTTATAGATACTGAGATCCCCATGCTGGAAAAGTTATCTGGGACACCCGGTAGAACTCTGGAACTATAGATCACAGAGAGTTGGGAGAGGGTTTAAAATGATCACTATTGAATCTAGTTTAGTGTATTTAAGTTTTAACTCAGTCCGATAAATAGTTTTGTAATTAGAGATGTTTACGTAAAATAACAAAAAATATCAATTAATAAAAGTGTCTTAAGTTTGACAGTATAGAACTCTAGATCACACAGAGTTAAGAGAGAGTTTAAAATGATCACTTTTGAATCTAGTTTAGTGTATTTAAGTTTTAACTCAGTCCGATAAATAGTTTTGTAATTAGAGATGTTTACGTAAAATAACAAAAAATATCAATTAATAAAAGTGCCCTATACACAAAGACATAGTACCCTGGAACTATAGATCACAGAGAGTTGGGGCCGGGTTTAAAATGATCACTATTGAATCTAGTTTAGTGTTGATTTTAAATTGTTCCAACGGATCATTTATAAGTTGCAGGAATTTACGTAAAGTGCGTCTGAAATAACACGTAAATTTTATCTTACGGTTATAATTTTAAAAATAGTCTTTATTCACTTAAAACTATTGAATTCTAATAGTATATTATATAATGTACATTTCAAGATGCTCCCTTATTTTCTATGATTTATAGTTCCAAAGGGCATTTTTATTCATCAATATTTTTTGTGATTTTATGTAAAAAATTATAATGTAAAAAATATTAATCCAATTAACTTAAAACTTGAACACACAAAACAAGGTTAAATAGTAATCATTTTAAGAGCACCCTCAACTTTCTACGATTTGTAGTTCCCGAAATATTGGCTTCAAACGGTAAATTTTTTACAGTTAATTATGGACCGAATATCAAAGGCATACAAGAGAAGGTCACCAAAGGCTCGTTCATCTCTAAAGTTCTATTCAAATTTGCTTGCAAGTACAAAGCAAAATGAATGAAATGTGGCTACAGAACTGCTTTACTAGACAAGTAAGTAATACATACTCTGCCCCCTTCTCGTCCCCATTTCAGCAAATTTAATATATTTTCAAATTCTCTGAATCCTTACAGGACTGCCCCATTTTCAGCAAGTTACAAGTGTTTTCAAGTCTATAAGTATATTAAAAAAGATTGATTCTTCGAAACTTGTTATATTTTGTTTCAAGTACTTTATTTTGCTGTAACAGATTTAAAAAAGTGGTTCTGTTTTGGGGGGCTGTATCACTTTAGCGAGGAGTGGTATACTTGTGGGGTTGATTTTAAATTAAAGATGGTTTATCTGGCTTTAATTTGGTATGGGGTTTCTTAGGGTTTGTTGCGGGAATATATTAAAAAAAATTGATCTGTTTTGGGGGGCTGTTTCTTTTGAGCGAGGAGAGGTATATGTGTAGGGTTGGTTTCAAATTAAAGAGGGCTTATCTGACTTCAATTTGATACGTAACATTCAAAGGTTTGTTTCAGAAATATATTTAAAAAAAATGTATTTGTTATATTTTTTAAGGTCAGGCTCATTGATTGGGAGGAAGGCAACGCAACTATAGAATTACAGACAAACTGTACCCGAGAGGCAAACTCCTTATAGATTACCACATCGTGATCGGGTATTACAAACTACCCAATAAGACTGCTGAGGAGTTCTTCGAAGAGAATGGAAAGAGGTGGTTTAGGACGGGCGATATTTATGTTCAAAATAATCGGTGAGTTGAGAAAAATTAATTTGTTATTTTTGGCTTGTTTCGGTTTGAGAGAAATTTGTAAAGAGTACAGTAGACGTTTCATACTGTGAACCACGCCGGTAAAGTCAGTTTTAATATAAATGACAGCTTTGAGAAATAGGGATTTACACAATGGAAGGTACCGTGCCTGAGTTCACATTATAGAACGTCTACTGTAACTGATCTGAACGATCTATTATATTTTCCGAACGTTCGTCTTTACATATCATCTGTATTTTCCAACCTAACCTAACCTAACCAAACCCCCCCCTCCCTCAAATGTCATCTACGCGAACGTCCTCCCCCCTCCCACTAACCTAACCTAACCTAACCTAACCTAACCTAACCTAACCTAACCTAACCTAACCTAACCTAACCTAACCAAACCGCCCCCTCCCTCAAATGTCATCTACGCGAACGTCCTCCCCTCCCACTAACCTAACCTAACCTAACCTAACCTAACCTAACCTAACCAAACCGCCCCCTCCCTCAAATGTCATCTACGCGAACGTCCCCCCCCTCCCACTAACCTAACCTAACCTAACCAAACCGCCCCCTCCCTCAAATGTCATCTACGCGAACGTCCTCCCCCCTCCCACTAACCTAACCTAACCTAACCTAACCTAACCTAACCTAACCTAACCTAACCTAACCAAACCGCCCCCTCCCTCAAATGTCATCTACGCGAACGTCCTCCCCCCTCCCACTAACCTAACCTAACCTAACCAAACCGCCCCCTCCCTCAAATGTCATCTACGCGAACGTCCCCCCCCTCCCACTAACCTAACCTAACCTAACCTAACCTAACCTAACCTAACCTAACCAAACCGCCCCCTCCCTCAAATGTCATCTACGCGAACGTCCTCCCCCTCCCACTAACCTAACCTAACCTAACCTAACCTAACCTAACCAAACCGCCCCCTCCCTCAAATGTCATCTACGCGAACGTCCTCCCCCCTCCCACTAACCTAACCTAACCTAACCTAACCTAACCTAACCTAACCTAACCTAACCTAACCTAACCTAACCTAACCAAACCGCCCCCTCCCTCAAATGTCATCTACGCGAACGTCCTCCCCCCTCCCACTAACCTAACCTAACCTAACCTAACCTAACCAAACCGCCCCCTCCCTCAAATGTCATCTACGCGAACGTCCTCCCCCCTCCCACTAACCTAACCTAACCTAACCTAACCAAACCGCCCCCTCCCTCAAATGTCATCTACGCGAACGTCCCCCCCCTCCCACTAACCTAACCTAACCTAACCTAACCTAACCTAACCTAACCTAACCTAACCTAACCTAACCTAACCTAACCTAACCAAACCGCCCCCTCCCTCAAATGTCATCTACGCGAACGTCCTCCCCCCTCCCACTAACCTAACCTAACCTAACCTAACCTAACCTAACCAAACCGCCCCCTCCCTCAAATGTCATCTACGCGAACGTCCTCCCCCCTCCCACTAACCTAACCTAACCTAACCAAACCGCCCCCTCCCTCAAATGTCATCTACGCGAACGTCCCCCCCCTCCCACTAACCTAACCTAACCTAACCTAACCTAACCAAACCTAACCTAACCAAACCGCCCCCTCCCTCAAATGTCATCTACGCGAACGTCCCCCCCCTCCCACTAACCTAACCTAACCTAACCTAACCAAACCGCCCCCTCCCTCAAATGTCATCTACGCGAACGTCCTCCCCCCTCCCACTAACCTAACCTAACCTAACCTAACCTAACCTAACCTAACCTAACCTAACCTAACCTAACCAAACCGCCCCCTCCCTCAAATGTCATCTACGCGAACGTCCTCCCCCCTCCCACTAACCTAACCTAACCTAACCTAACCTAACCTAACCTAACCTAACCTAACCTAACCTAACCAAACCGCCCCCTCCCTCAAATGTCATCTACGCGAACGTCCTCCCCCCTCCCACTAACCTAACCTAACCTAACCAAACCGCCCCCTCCCTCAAATGTCATCTACGCGAACGTCCCCCCCCTCCCACTAACCTAACCTAACCTAACCTAACCTAACCTAACCTAACCAAACCGCCCCCTCCCTCAAATGTCATCTACGCGAACGTCCTCCCCCTCCCACTAACCTAACCTAACCTAACCTAACCTAACCTAACCAAACCGCCCCCTCCCTCAAATGTCATCTACGCGAACGTCCTCCCCCCTCCCACTAACCTAACCTAACCTAACCTAACCTAACCTAACCTAACCTAACCTAACCTAACCTAACCTAACCTAACCAAACCGCCCCCTCCCTCAAATGTCATCTACGCGAACGTCCTCCCCCCTCCCACTAACCTAACCTAACCTAACCTAACCTAACCAAACCGCCCCCTCCCTCAAATGTCATCTACGCGAACGTCCTCCCCCCTCCCACTAACCTAACCTAACCTAACCTAACCAAACCGCCCCCTCCCTCAAATGTCATCTACGCGAACGTCCCCCCCCTCCCACTAACCTAACCTAACCTAACCTAACCTAACCTAACCTAACCTAACCTAACCTAACCTAACCAAACCGCCCCCTCCCTCAAATGTCATCTACGCGAACGTCCTCCCCCTCCCACTAACCTAACCTAACCTAACCTAACCTAACCTAACCAAACCGCCCCCTCCCTCAAATGTCATCTACGCGAACGTCCTCCCCCCTCCCACTAACCTAACCTAACCTAACCTAACCTAACCTAACCTAACCTAACCTAACCTAACCAAACCGCCCCCTCCCTCAAATGTCATCTACGCGAACGTCCTCCCCCCTCCCACTAACCTAACCTAACCTAACCTAACCTAACCAAACCGCCCCCTCCCTCAAATGTCATCTACGCGAACGTCCTCCCCCCTCCCACTAACCTAACCTAACCTAACCTAACCAAACCGCCCCCTCCCTCAAATGTCATCTACGCGAACGTCCTCCCCCCTCCCACTAACCTAACCTAACCTAACCTAACCTAACCTAACCAAACCGCCCCCTCCCTCAAATGTCATCTACGCGAACGTCCTCCCCCCTCCCACTAACCTAACCTAACCTAACCAAACCGCCCCCTCCCTCAAATGTCATCTACGCGAACGTCCCCCCCCTCCCACTAACCTAACCTAACCTAACCAAACCTAACCTAACCAAACCGCCCCCTCCCTCAAATGTCATCTACGCGAACGTCCCCCCCCTCCCACTAACCTAACCTAACCTAACCTAACCAAACCGCCCCCTCCCTCAAATGTCATCTACGCGAACGTCCTCCCCCCTCCCACTAACCTAACCTAACCTAACCTAACCTAACCTAACCTAACCTAACCTAACCAAACCGCCCCCTCCCTCAAATGTCATCTACGCGAACGTCCTCCCCCCTCCCCCCTCCCACTAACCTAACCTAACCTAACCTAACCTAACCTAACCTAACCTAACCTAACCTAACCTAACTTAACCTAACCTAACCTAACCTAACCAAACCGCCCCCTCCCTCAAATGTCATCTACGCGAACGTCCTCCCCCCTCCCACTAACCTAACCTAACCTAACCTAACCAAACCGCCCCCTCCCTCAAATGTCATCTACTCGAACGTCCTCCCCCCTCCCACTAACCTAACCTAACCAAACCGCCCCCTCCCTCAAATGTCATCTACGCAAACGTCCTCCCCCCTCCCACTAACCTAACCTAACCAAACCGCCCCCTCCCTCAAATGTCATCTACGCAAACGTCCTCCCCCCTCCCACTAACCTAACCTAACCTAACCAAACCGCCCCCTCCCTCAAATGTCATCTACGCGAACGTCCCCTCCTCCCACTAACCTAACCTAACCTAACCAAACCGCCCCCTCCCTAAATGTCATCTACGCGAACGTCCTCCCCCCTCCCACTAACCTAACCTAACCAAACCGCCCCCTCCCTCAAATGTCATCTACGCAAACGTCCTCCCCCCTCCCACTAACCTAACCTAACCAAACCGCCCCCTCCCTCAAATGTCATCTACTCGAACGTCCTCCCCCCTCCCACTAACCTAACCTAACCTAACCTAACCAAACCGCCCCCTCCCTGGTTCTGTTTTGGGGGGCTGTATCTCTTTAGCGGGGAGTGGTATACTTGTGGGGTTGATTTTAAATTAAAGATGGTTTATCTGGCTTTAATTTGGTATGGGGTTTCTTAGGGTTTGTTGCGGGAATATATTCAAAAAATTTGATCTGTTTTGGGGGGCTGTTTCTTTTGAGCGAGGAGAGGTATATGTGTAGGGTTGGTTTCAAATTAAAGAGGGCTTATCTGGCTTCAATTTGATACGTAACATTCAAAGGTTTGTTTCAGAAATATATTTAAAAAAAATGTATTTGTTATATTTTTTAAGGTCAGGCTCATTGATTGGGAGGAAGGCAACGCAACTATAGAATTACAGACAAACTGTACCCGAGGGGCAAACTCCTTATTGATGACCACATCGTGATCGGGTATTACAAACTACCCAATAAGACTGCTGAGGAGTTCTTCAAAGAGAATGGAAAGAGGTGGTTTAGGACGGGCGATATTGGCAAAGTTCAAAATAATCGGTGAGTTGAGAAATATTAATTTGTTATTTTTGGCTTGTTTAGGTTTGAGAGAAATTTGTAAAGAATACAGTAGACGTTTAATACTGTGAACCACGCCGGTAAAGTCAGTTTTAATATAAATGACAGCTTTGAGAAATAGGGATTTACACAATGGAAGGTACCGTGCCTGAGTTCACATTATAGAACGTCTACTGTAACTGATCTGAACGATCTATTATATTTTCCGAACGTTCGTCTTTACATATCATCTGTATTTTCCAACCTAACCTAACCTAACCAAACTGCCCCCTCCCTCAAATGTCATCTACGCGAACGTCCTCCCCCCTCCCACTAACCTAACCTAACCTAACCTAACCTAACCTAACCAAACCGCCCCCTCCCTCAAATGTCATCTACGCGAACGTCCTCCCCCCTCCCACTAACCTAACCTAACCTAACCTAACCTAACCTAACC
This sequence comes from Sialis lutaria, assembly GCA_949319165.1. Taxonomy (NCBI): domain Eukaryota; kingdom Metazoa; phylum Arthropoda; class Insecta; order Megaloptera; family Sialidae; genus Sialis; species Sialis lutaria. The sequence goes on from OX439241.1 coordinate 26,246,969, forward strand.
TAACCTAACCTAACCTAACCTAACCTAACCTAACCTAACCTAACCTAACCTAACCTAACATAACCTAACCTAACCTAACCAAACCGCCCCCTCCCTCAAATGTCATCTACGCGAACGTCCTCCCCCCTCCCACTAACCTAACCTAACCTAACCAAACCGCCCCCTCCCTCAAATGTCATCTACGCGAACGTCCCCCCCCTCCCACTAACCTAACCTAACCTAACCTAACCTAACCTAACCTAACCAAACCGCCCCCTCCCTCAAATGTCATCTACGCGAACGTCCTCCCCCTCCCACTAACCTAACCTAACCTAACCTAACCTAACCTAACCAAACCGCCCCCTCCCTCAAATGTCATCTACGCGAACGTCCTCCCCCCTCCCACTAACCTAACCTAACCTAACCTAACCTAACCAAACCGCCCCCTCCCTCAAATGTCATCTACGCGAACGTCCTCCCCCCTCCCACTAACCTAACCTAACCTAACCTAACCAAACCGCCCCCTCCCTCAAATGTCATCTACGCGAACGTCCCCCCCCTCCCACTAACCTAACCTAACCTAACCTAACCTAACCTAACCTAACCTAACCTAACCTAACCTAACCTAACCTAACCTAACCAAACCGCCCCCTCCCTCAAATGTCATCTACGCGAACGTCCTCCCCCTCCCACTAACCTAACCTAACCTAACCTAACCAAACCGCCCCCTCCCTCAAATGTCATCTACGCGAACGTCCTCCCCCCTCCCACTAACCTAACCTAACCTAACCTAACCTAACCTAACCTAACCTAACCTAACCAAACCGCCCCCTCCCTCAAATGTCATCTACGCGAACGTCCTCCCCCCTCCCACTAACCTAACCTAACCTAACCTAACCTAACCAAACCGCCCCCTCCCTCAAATGTCATCTACGCGAACGTCCTCCCCCCTCCCACTAACCTAACCTAACCTAACCTAACCAAACCGCCCCCTCCCTCAAATGTCATCTACGCGAACGTCCTCCCCCCTCCCACTAACCTAACCTAACCTAACCTAACCTAACCAAACCGCCCCCTCCCTCAAATGTCATCTACGCGAACGTCCTCCCCCCTCCCACTAACCTAACCTAACCTAACCAAACCGCCCCCTCCCTCAAATGTCATCTACGCGAACGTCCCCCCCCTCCCACTAACCTAACCTAACCTAACCTAACCAAACCTAACCTAACCAAACCGCCCCCTCCCTCAAATGTCATCTACGCGAACGTCCCCCCCCTCCCACTAACCTAACCTAACCTAACCTAACCAAACCGCCCCCTCCCTCAAATGTCATCTACGCGAACGTCCTCCCCCCTCCCACTAACCTAACCTAACCTAACCTAACCTAACCTAACCTAACCTAACCTAACCAAACCGCCCCCTCCCTCAAATGTCATCTACGCGAACGTCCTCCCCCCTCCCCCCTCCCACTAACCTAACCTAACCTAACCTAACCTAACCTAACCTAACCTAACCTAACCTAACCTAACTTAACCTAACCTAACCTAACCTAACCAAACCGCCCCCTCCCTCAAATGTCATCTACGCGAACGTCCTCCCCCCTCCCACTAACCTAACCTAACCTAACCTAACCAAACCGCCCCCTCCCTCAAATGTCATCTACTCGAACGTCCTCCCCCCTCCCACTAACCTAACCTAACCAAACCGCCCCCTCCCTCAAATGTCATCTACGCAAACGTCCTCCCCCCTCCCACTAACCTAACCTAACCAAACCGCCCCCTCCCTCAAATGTCATCTACGCAAACGTCCTCCCCCCTCCCACTAACCTAACCTAACCTAACCAAACCGCCCCCTCCCTCAAATGTCATCTACGCGAACGTCCCCTCCTCCCACTAACCTAACCTAACCTAACCAAACCGCCCCCTCCCTAAATGTCATCTACGCGAACGTCCTCCCCCCTCCCACTAACCTAACCTAACCAAACCGCCCCCTCCCTCAAATGTCATCTACGCAAACGTCCTCCCCCCTCCCACTAACCTAACCTAACCAAACCGCCCCCTCCCTCAAATGTCATCTACTCGAACGTCCTCCCCCCTCCCACTAACCTAACCTAACCTAACCTAACCAAACCGCCCCCTCCCTGGTTCTGTTTTGGGGGGCTGTATCTCTTTAGCGGGGAGTGGTATACTTGTGGGGTTGATTTTAAATTAAAGATGGTTTATCTGGCTTTAATTTGGTATGGGGTTTCTTAGGGTTTGTTGCGGGAATATATTCAAAAAATTTGATCTGTTTTGGGGGGCTGTTTCTTTTGAGCGAGGAGAGGTATATGTGTAGGGTTGGTTTCAAATTAAAGAGGGCTTATCTGGCTTCAATTTGATACGTAACATTCAAAGGTTTGTTTCAGAAATATATTTAAAAAAAATGTATTTGTTATATTTTTTAAGGTCAGGCTCATTGATTGGGAGGAAGGCAACGCAACTATAGAATTACAGACAAACTGTACCCGAGGGGCAAACTCCTTATTGATGACCACATCGTGATCGGGTATTACAAACTACCCAATAAGACTGCTGAGGAGTTCTTCAAAGAGAATGGAAAGAGGTGGTTTAGGACGGGCGATATTGGCAAAGTTCAAAATAATCGGTGAGTTGAGAAATATTAATTTGTTATTTTTGGCTTGTTTAGGTTTGAGAGAAATTTGTAAAGAATACAGTAGACGTTTAATACTGTGAACCACGCCGGTAAAGTCAGTTTTAATATAAATGACAGCTTTGAGAAATAGGGATTTACACAATGGAAGGTACCGTGCCTGAGTTCACATTATAGAACGTCTACTGTAACTGATCTGAACGATCTATTATATTTTCCGAACGTTCGTCTTTACATATCATCTGTATTTTCCAACCTAACCTAACCTAACCAAACTGCCCCCTCCCTCAAATGTCATCTACGCGAACGTCCTCCCCCCTCCCACTAACCTAACCTAACCTAACCTAACCTAACCTAACCAAACCGCCCCCTCCCTCAAATGTCATCTACGCGAACGTCCTCCCCCCTCCCACTAACCTAACCTAACCTAACCTAACCTAACCTAACCTAACCTAACCTAACCTAACCTAACCTAACCTAACCTAACCTAACCTAACCTAACATAACCTAACCTAACCTAACCAAACCGCCCCCTCCCTCAAATGTCATCTACGCGAACGTCCCCCCCCCCTCCCACTAACCTAACCTAACCTAACCTAACCTAACCTAACCAAACCGCCCCCTCCCTCAAATGTCATCTACGCGAACTCCCCCCCCTCCCACTAACCTAACCTAACCTAACCTAACCTAACCTAACCTAACCTAACCTAACCAAACCGCCCCCTCCCTCAAATGTCATCTACGCGAACTCCCCCCCCTCCCACTAACCTAACCTAACCTAACCTAACCAAACCGCCCCCTCCCTCAAATGTCATCTACGCGAACGTCCTCCCCCCTCCCACTAACCTAACCTAACCTAACCTAACCAAACCGCCCCCTCCCTCAAATGTCATCTACGCGAACGTCCCCCCCCTCCCACTAACCTAACCTAACCTAACCAAACCGCCCCCTCCCTCAAATGTCATCTACGCGAACGTCCTCCTTCCTCCCACTAACCTAACCTAACCAAACCGCCCCCTCGCTCAAATGTCATCTACGAAAACGTCCTCCCCCCTCCCACTAACCTAACCTAACCAAACCGCCCCCTCCCTCAAATGTCATCTACGCGAACGTCCTCCCCCCTCCCACTAACCTAACCTAACCTAACCTAACCAAACCGCCCCCTCCCTGGTTCTGTTTTGGGGGGCTGTATCACTTTAGCGAGGAGTGGTATACTTGTGGGGTTGATTTTAAATTAAAGATGGTTTATCTGGCTTTAATTTGGTATGGGGTTTCTTAGGGTTTGTTGCGGGAATATATTAAAAAAAATTGATCTGTTTTGGGGGGCTGTTTCTTTTGAGCGAGGAGAGGTATATGTGTAGGGTTGGTTTCAAATTAAAGAGGGCTTATCTGACTTCAATTTGATACGTAACATTCAAAGGTTTGTTTCAGAAATATATTTAAAAAAAATGTATTTGTTATATTTTTTAAGGTCAGGCTCATTGATTGGGAGGAAGGCAACGCAACTATAGAATTACAGACAAACTGTACCCGAGAGGCAAACTCCTTATAGATTACGACATCGTGATCGGGTATTACAAACTACCCAATAAGACTGCTGAGGAGTTCTTCGAAGAGAATGGAAAGAGGTGGTTTAGGACGGGCGATATTTATGTTCAAAATAATCGGTGAGTTGAGAAATATTAATTTGTTATTTTTGGCTTGTTTCGGTTTGAGAGAAATTTGTAAAGAGTACAGTAGACGTTTCATACTGTGAACCACGCCGGTAAAGTCAGTTTTAATATAAATGACAGCTTTGAGAAATAGGGATTTACACAATGGAAGGTACCGTGCCTGAGTTCACATTATAGAACGTCTACTGTAACTGATCTGAACGATCTAATATATTTTCCGAACGTTCGTCTTTACATATCATCTGTATTTTCCAACCTAACCTAACCTAACCAAACCCCCCCCTCCCTCAAATGTCATCTACGCGAACGTCCTCCCCCCTCCCACTAACCTAACCTAACCTAACCTAACCTAACCTAACCTAACCTAACCAAACCGCCCCCTCCCTCAAATGTCATCTACGCGAACGTCCACCCCCCTCCCTCAAATGTCATCTACGCGAACGTCCACCCCCCTCCCTCAAATGTCATCTACGCGAACGTCCACCCCCCTCCCACTAACCTAACCTAACCTAACCTAACCTAACCTAACCTAACCTAACCAAACCGCCCCCTCCCTCAAATGTCATCTACGCGAACGTCCCCCCCTCCCACTAACCTAACCTAACCTAACCTAACCTAACCTAACCTAACCAAACCGCCCCCTCCCTCAAATGTCATCTACGCGAACGTCCCCCCCCCTCCCACTAACCTAACCTAACCTAACCTAACCAAACCGCCCCCTCCCTCAAATGTCATCTACGCGAACGTCCTCCCCCCTCCTACTAACCTAACCTAACCTAACCTAACCTAACCTAACCTAACCTAACCTAACCTAACCTAACCGCCCCTCCCTCAAATGTCATCTACGCGAACGTCCTCCCCCCTCCTACTAACCTAACCTAACCTAACCTAACCTAACCTAACCTAACCTAACCTAACCTAACCTAACCTAACCTAACCTAACCTAACCTAACCGCCCCCTCCCTCAAATGTCATCTACGCGAACGTCCTCCCCCCTCCCACTAACCTAACCTAACCTAACCTAACCAAACCGCCCCCTCCCTCAAATGTCATCTACGCGAACGTCCCCCCCATTCCCACTAACCTAACCTAACCTAACCTAACCTAACCTAACATAACCTAACCTAACCTAACCTAACCTAACCTAACCTAACCTAACCTAACCTAACCTAACCTAACCTAACCTAACCTAACCTAACCTAACCTAACCTAACCTAACCTAACATAAACTAACCTAACATAACCTAACCTAACCTAACCAAACCGCCCCCTCCCTCAAATGTCATCTACGCGAACGTCCCCCCCCCTCCCACTAACCTAACCTAACCTAACCTAACCTAACCTAACCAAACCGCCCCCTCCCTCAAATGTCATCTACGCGAACTCCCCCCCCTCCCACTAACCTAACCTAACCTAACCTAACCTAACCAAACCTAACCTAACCTAACCTAACCTAACCTAACCAAACCGCCCCCTCCCTCAAATGTCATCTACGCGAACTCCCCCCCCTCCCACTAACCTAACCTAACCTAACCTAACCTAACCAAACCGCCCCCTCCCTCAAATGTCATCTACGCGAACGTCCTCCCCCCTCCCACTAACCTAACCTAACCTAACCTAACCAAACCGCCCCCTCCCTCAAATGTCATCTACGCGAACGTCCCCCCCCTCCCACTAACCTAACCTAACCTAACCAAACCGCCCCCTCCCTCAAATGTCATCTACGCGAACGTCCTCCCCCCTCCCACTAACCTAACCTAACCAAACCGCCCCCTCCCTCAAATGTCATCTACGAAAACGTCCTCCCCCCTCCCACTAACCTAACCTAACCAAACCGCCCCCTCCCTCAAATGTCATCTACGCGAACGTCCTCCCCCCTCCCACTAACCTAACCTAACCTAACCTAACCAAACCGCCCCCTCCCTGGTTCTGTTTTGGGGGGCTGTATCACTTTAGCGAGGAGTGGTATACTTGTGGGGTTGATTTTAAATTAAAGATGGTTTATCTGGCTTTAATTTGGTATGGGGTTTCTTAGGGTTTGTTGCGGGAATATATTAAAAAAAATTGATCTGTTTTGGGGGGCTGTTTCTTTTGAGCGAGGAGAGGTATATGTGTAGGGTTGGTTTCAAATTAAAGAGGGCTTATCTGACTTCAATTTGATACGTAACATTCAAAGGTTTGTTTCAGAAATATATTTAAAAAAAATGTATTTGTTATATTTTTTAAGGTCAGGCTCATTGATTGGGAGGAAGGCAACGCAACTATAGAATTACAGACAAACTGTACCCGAGAGGCAAACTCCTTATAGATTACGACATCGTGATCGGGTATTACAAACTACCCAATAAGACTGCTGAGGAGTTCTTCGAAGAGAATGGAAAGAGGTGGTTTAGGACGGGCGATATTTATGTTCAAAATAATCGGTGAGTTGAGAAATATTAATTTGTTATTTTTGGCTTGTTTCGGTTTGAGAGAAATTTGTAAAGAGTACAGTAGACGTTTCATACTGTGAACCACGCCGGTAAAGTCAGTTTTAATATAAATGACAGCTTTGAGAAATAGGGATTTACACAATGGAAGGTACCGTGCCTGAGTTCACATTATAGAACGTCTACTGTAACTGATCTGAACGATCTAATATATTTTCCGAACGTTCGTCTTTACATATCATCTGTATTTTCCAAAAGTTCCGATCATCTGTCATTTTATCTTTAAAACTTTATTTCGGTCATAAATCATGCACAAAGTATGAATATACATTCAATCAAATGATATTTTTGATACGTTTATCAAAATTAATTGCATTTTCTAGATATAATCCATTTTGTCAATTCAACTGATCTGAACAATCTATTGTATTTTCCGAAAGTTCCGATCACCTGTCATTTTGTCTTTAAACTTTATTTTAGTCACAAATCATATGCAAATCATGCACAAAATATGAATCTGCATTCAATCTAATGATATTTCTGATACATTTATCAAAATTAATTGCATTTTCTAGATATAATACATTTAGTCAATTCAACTGATCTGAATAATCTATTATATTTTCCGAAAGTTCCGATACTATGTTTACATGGTGATTTATACTTACAAATACATTTGATTCATATTTAAACATTTAAATATTAAATTATGTTTAATTGACTGTATTTTTAGCATTTTTAGAATTTACGGAAATCCAACGATCATTCTAAACACGTAAACACGATAAATTAGCATTAATTTTATTATGATTGAAAATGAAAACAAACCCAATCGTGTAAACGAGGTATTAAAGTTCATCGATATATTATAAGATGACGCCACTAACGCGCGAATTTTAAATATTAATTATTTTAAAATAATTAAATAAATTCTTATTCTTTATTAATATATAAAATATTACTTTGGTATAATATCTATCTGAACATATTAGATTTAATGAATAAATTGCGTAAACTAATCACATGAGTCGTTAGATTGTATTTAGAGTGCCCCGTATAATTTTTATATATCACTATTTTAAAAAAATAACTATAAAAAAATTTAAAGAGCTGTAACTCCGAATCTGTTGGACGTATTGACTTCAAATTTAAGTACGTAAAACTAGATTTTTTTACGAAAATTTTAAAACTAATCCGAAGATTCTGCGATTTTTGGTTCCCATGTAATCCTCATTTTTATCTGCTACACCGCGGGCGTCGCGCTTCGCGGATGGCGTCTCGACGCTCCTTCTTGATCTCGCGGCATATATCTGTGCACATTGTATAACTTTTACCTGCACACGTCCCGCGAACGATTCCGTGGACAAACACATGCATCTATTGTACGTATGTTACAATTATTATTGATTGTGTATTGGACGTCGCGGGTCGCGACGCCCTCGGAATATAGTTTCGCGGCATCGCGTATGTGTACTATTTTTTTTCGCGGCATGTGTATACATATGTGACAAATTTCGCGGTCTAATTACTCTACATATGCGCGCGACCCCCGCGAAATAATTCGCGGGTATACACCCCCGCCCCCCAACACATATTATGTTTTTTAATTATAATACACACCCTCGCGGATTCGCGGTCTGTCTCCAATCTATTCTCCAAAATTTCTTTAAATAAATAATAATAATAATATAAAGTGCACAGTAGAATACATAAGGCAGAGAGACAGTTTGAGTGCGCTCATTGTCATAGGAAGTTTATTAATAATAAGGATCTTCAGAGACATCAAGTTATACATTCAGGTTAGTTGTTTTATGTGTTTTATTAGCACTTGGTGATGTTATAAATATTCCTACGTAAGAAAGAATGCAAAAGGTCTATACAGGGTGTTCCAGACCACCCGTCCACTATGTTTTACGCTCAAACTATTGAAGATAGAGTTTTATGAAAAAAAAATTTACTATGTATATCGATCCTAAAGAATTTCAGGAAAATATTTTCAACACCCTAAAACCACTCCTTGGGGGGGTAGTTTGGGGGGTACATTTCCGTTTCTCAGTAAAATCAAATAGAACGGTATATTCAAAATTACATAATTGTAAAGACCATAAAAAAGTAAGAAACTTTTGTAAAACAAAAATTTTCATACTTTCAATTGTTTAGAAAATATGGCGACTTGATCTCAAATTTTGGGGTTTTACTAAAAGTGCTCTAATTTCGTTAAATATTAATGGAATTTTATTATTTTTTTAAATTTAGAAAGTAGAAATAATTCACTATGTGTGCCGATTTTAACGTTGATTGATGAATTTAAACGCGCAGAAATATAGCGGTCACGGTGGTATTGTGGTGGGGATGGGGGAAGGACGTTGGTTAGAACTGTCGGCACATTGTGTAACGGAGCGGTCGTATAGCAGAGTGCTGAGTGTATTCTTTATTTGTGTTTTCTACACGGTTCTGTTAATTTGATTGGGTGTGAAGCTTCAGTATGTTTTCTACAGGTTCTGTTAATTTCATTGGGTGTGAAGCTTCAGTATGTTTTCTACAGGTTCTGTTAATTTCATTGGGTGTGAAGCTTCAGTATGTTTTCTACAGGTTCTGTTAATTTCATTGGGTGTGAAGCTTCAGTATGTTTTCTACACGGTTCTGTTAATTTCATTGGGTGTGAAGCTTCAGTATGTTTTCTACAGGTTCTGTTAATTTGATTGGGTGTGAAGCTTCAGTATGTTTTCTACAGGTTCTGTTAATTTCATTGGGTGTGAAGCTTCAGTATGTTTTCTACAGGTTCTGTTAATGTCATGGGCTATGACGTAGAATAAAGATTCTGCGAAAAGTATTTTAGGTAATTTAGATATTACAGAATGTTGGAATTGGTCATGGGCATTCTGTTGGGATTATTTAACATGTCTTTACATTATAAAAAACTGCCCTGGTCGGCACAAGACTTTTTTATGTATATTTTTATTATTTAACATTTGATTTTGAATTTTTTTACTTACAAAATGATTTTCTGTGAACGAAATTGATACATTATAATTTTAATATTGACATTAAATACAAAACAAAATTAAGTTTATAATTTTTTTGTGATGGGGCATGTCGTTTGCCCGTTGTGAGTGACGAAAGTCGCCGCTTTTTGAAGTCCGCGTTACAGCTGTCCAATTGATTCTAAAAAGTACATTATTGTATCATACATGGGCTAAACTAATCACATGAGTCGTTAGATTGTATTTAGAGTGCCCCGTATAATTTTTATATATCACTATTTTAAAAAAATAATTATAAAAAACTTTAAAGAGTTGTAACTCCGAATCTGTAGGACGTATTGACTTCAAATTTAAGTATGTAAAACTAGATTTTTTTACGAAAATTTTAAAACTAATCCGAAGATTCTGCGATTTTTGGTTCCCATGTAATCCTCATTTTTATCTGCTACACCGCGGGCGTCGCGCTTCGCGGGGCGTCTCGACGTCCAATACACATTGATTGTGTATTGGACGTCGCGGGTCGCGACGCCTTCGGAATATAGTTTCGCGGCATCGCGTATGTGTACTATTATTTTTTTCGCGGCATGTGTATACCATATGTGACAAATTTCGCGGTCTAATTACTCTACATATGCGCGCGACCCCCGCGAAATAATTCGCGGGTATACACCCCCGCCCCCCAACACATATTATGTTTTTTAATTATAATACACACCCTCCGCGGATTCGCGGTCTGTCTCCAATCTATTCTCCAAAATTTCTTTAAATAAATAATATAAAGCGCGCGGTCACCCATCCAACATTTGTCCGATGGTGGTCCTGCTTAACCTGTGATGCGATGTAAGAACTGTCATATTCAATAGGATCTACTCGTTGTCTTTGCTCTGTATCTTTATTAATGTATAAAACATTACTTTGTTATATGTATTTGAACATATTAGATTATTATTATTAATTTATATTACAGATTAATTATTCAGCCATATATTTAATTGCATAAAGGAATATTATTTATAAAATAATTTTATTATGTTTTATAATATATTTTGGTTTCACAGCAAAGCATATAAACTGGAGTAATCATTTAAATAATGTTCTCTGCGACTTAGTTACATATAAAGATAGATTCTGAATTGTCCCATGGTTTTATTAATTATATCAAAAAGTTACATTATAATTTAGTATTTACTTGTGATTGTTTTCTAACTGTATCATCTTTCCCTAGGTATAAAACCGTTTGCTTGCACCATCTGTAAAACAACTATAACTAAGGTAGATAGCAGTAGCGGAGGCAGTGGTGTGCTACACTGGAGAAAGAGGACATCCTCGGGTGTTTTGAATCCAGACGGAGGTAATTGAGAGCAGAATGTTTCTCACATTAAGAACGTGTCGCTTTGTCTAGTCGTTTGAAGTAAAGATTCAATAAAACACTTCAACCAAGAAGATTAAAAAAGGAAAGCCAACTTCGTATCTCGCCTTGTACTAAGCGACGTCATGTTCTCAACCACGTTGTAGCGCTCAAAATCGTTACGTGTATGCTACAGCGTAAACAACACTCGATATCTACGCACTCGTAGCGATACATGTTCAACCAAGAAGACTTTACAAGGAGAGTTAACTGTTCTAAGGGATATCATGCTGTACCAAGTCAGTTCTCCACACCACATTGTGATTGCTTGTAGTGCATTGTGAAAACAAGATAGTGACCCACGGATGGGGAACTTACCGTGGATTCTTTGACTCTCCTTGTTGGCTTTAACAATAAAAGTTTAAAGAAGAAGAAGAGAAAAGACAAAGAAACACAGTTTTTGCTGAATGGAGACAACAAACAAGTAAACTATTGATTATTATTAAGGGATTGGGGGAGGGGAGATATCTTAAAGCCAAAAGACTGAAATTATTGATCAAAATTAGGATATATATATATATATTATGTAAAAAATAAGCCCTGCTAGTTTAAGGAGGAATGGAAGTACTATCGAAACATTACCGAGTGCATGAAAATTAGTGAGAATGTTCTCGTTAGCATTTTAATACAATACACAAAATATTAAATTGATTCTCCGAGCTGTTTTTATGAAATATATTGATTTCAATTTAACATGTATTCTTATAGAAAACTGATATATTTGTAAATTTTTTTAGGTAAAACAGCACATTGATAAAACATTACTAATTTTTGGGGAAAGTATTTTTGCAATTTAATTATGAAAGATCTTTATTTTTTTAATAATTACGTCATACTTTATGTTACTTGTAGAAAAATAGAAAGAAATTTAATACACAGTGCAATTATGTACATAAATAGTGATGGGGGAGGTAAAATTAGCTTCAAATATATAACTCTAGCTATAATGTTTATCATTTATAACTTCTATTACAAAATTTATAGTGCAGATATTGGTAAATTTTTAAAATTTAGCTACTTTTGTCTCTGATTGTAGCTCCCATTCCTCCTTAATGGGGGGAGATAGTCTGAATTATATATTTTGTATAAAGGGCGGGACGGGGATGATTGGGACTGATTTAAACTGTGATATATAATACTATTTCTACAAAATTCAAAAGTGATATAATTGTATTTAATTGGGGTACAAATTATTTATTATTTTTATCATAACATTTGCTAAATTAGTGAAAACAGGGAAAGGTATTTATTGTAAAATGACTGATTGTTTCTCAATTGCCAAAACGATTAAATATTTAATATCAGAGAACGGAAGATATTGTTAGAAATAAGATGTTTTTTTACTGTACTGGTTTGAGAAATTGTATTTATATAATAAAAGTTTTTGGAATTGTTTACTTTTCAATTTGATTTGAGCAAAAAACAAAAGATAGAAGAAAAAAAGTGCGACACAGTGTATTTTATAACAACATTATTTTATTTTCAAATCGATACACAATAAGTATAAAACAGTATTCTCAAGATTGTCTTCTGCAAACTTGCTTTCAGTAATTGTTGCGTGCAATAAAAAGTGAACTGGACATCAACAAAAACAAGGCTTTTATTTGAAACACATCGCAGGTAGGCTGTACGTCAAACAAAACACTATGTATTTAAATAATTAAACGTGTATTCATTTAAATATTATTAGTAGGCTTTGAAACAAAACACTACTCAACTTTTTATTGCACTCGTATGTTTTATTTTTAGTTTATTGTTTCAATCTTGGTGTTGATTGTTCTGTTGTAATACATCGTTTACGATTTTTCTTTACCGACAAAATATGTTTTGTTAATTTTAATGTAATTATGTATATAAATAAAACATTGTTTACATATTGATTTCAGACATATTTAATAATAAACACTGGCGTGTTACACAGCAGGCTTAAAAAGGGGGCCCGTTAAATACAGAAATCGTGATTCAATTTTTCGTCTTAACCTTATTTAATTTTTGTATACAACAGATGACAGATAAAAATTAATTTAGTGTCCTCTGTGCGAGCGAGAAGATATAATATATTAAAGTAGTGCAAAACATACGGGTGCCAGTGGCGCCATCTAGCAGTCAAACGGTGAAACTTTGTATTACCGACTACAGATATCTGTATTAACGGCATACTGGTAATGATTTTAAATATGTATTTTTACATACGCGCCCCCACCATTGGTGGAGGTGTATTATAAAAAATGTACGTAATTTTATATTTAATTTGTTTTGTATATTTAGACATGCTATCGTATTGTATAAAGACACATTGGTTCCAAATGTGCTAGTAAACAGTTAAAGAAGTGATTTTATCAACTTTTGTAGAACATTTTTACTGTACATATCACCATGTCCTACATACGATAGCGTGTATAATTGTATAATACTTTCAAATTAATAAAGGCTGTATCGAATCTAATCTTCATTATTTTTAATTTAAATTACATGTTATAAACAATGCGTGGGTGGATAATTAGTTCGCATATTTGTCACACCATCAACGATGGCGTACATGTCGTTCATTTAACTATCAAAAATGTCAAATATTTTAATTTTAATTTTTTAATGTATATAAGTTAATAAGCAATATAAAAACAAAGTATACTGTTATTATTTGTGTAAAATGTTCTCATTTTAGTGAATAGTGAGTACTTTGCTGTAGAATTAGTGACATGTCATTATAACCTATATGTTACGAATGTTTAGTAATTATTCTGGGTATATATATACCGCGTCAGTTAGAGAAACATTAGCCTATATGGAGTATATCAAGAGGTATTTTATTAATAACTTGTGCAAAACACGGTGGTGAAGTTTTAGATGCAGCTAGTTCTTGTGATATTTGACAGTTAGTATAGTGTTCACTAATATATATTGTGGAATGTTACTTGCTACAGGTCTATCTTTACGAAGGTATAGAAGTCATCATACAGCTCCAGTTGTCTGTGTACATGTGAACAAGTGAATTTAATAAGATCTTAGTTCAATCAAGTATCAACTTTAGCTATTTCGGACAGTCAGTATAATACGGTACATATTAGGGATGTACGCTCTCAAAATACAGAAGCTATATTTAATTTAAACTAAGCAAAAGAAAGATTGTATCACAAGTTTAAATTATCTTTTCGTCTGTCGATTGTTAAGTGCGCGCTGGTGTTACGATTTACGTATTGAATTATATTGACTAGTTGTGTCATTGATACTCAACGTTAAATGGATACAGGAGAACTTGTAGAAAAGTATGTATTTATTAGTTTCATTATGTTTGACATTTACCTTTAACTAGATTTAATTAGGATATAGGTTATGTGTTTTTTGATTTTATTTTCATGTTAGTTTAGTTTAATTTTGTTTATTTGTATCGTTTATATTTAATTTTGTATTGGTAAAAATGAATAAAATGTCTCTATCATAGTGTGATCTTTTTTTCAAACGTTTATTGTAAATAACAATAGGTAAATGTCCAACGCTTCAAGCGTAGGTAAGCGTTGTCAAACCAGAAGCGCAAGGCCTACAACGGGGAGCCAAAATGGAGATAACGAGCATTATGTGAAGATTAAAAAGTAAAAATTCAAGAATCTTGTCTGCGTCTATTTTAATAGACAGTTGATTAATAATAGTACGCTATCAGAGATCAGGCGTAACATATCTGCGTAGATAAGCAGGTATTTTATTAGACATTAAAGCAATATCAATTATCCAGAAGATGTAACGGTAGTGGCTCCATCTGTCGATCAAACGCATGAACTGCTTAATTGCGTGACGTCATTAGCCGAGATAAGCTCCGAAATCACAAATATTGAGTGTTATATAATGAAAACGGAGCTTGTCTCGGCTAAGTATATTTGTCTCGGTAATAGTGGCGCCATCTAACGGCAAAATGGTGAATTACCAAAAATCGTGACGTCATTAGCCGAGATAAGCTCCGAAATCACAAATATTGAGCGTTACATAACGAAAACGGAGCTTGTCTCGGCTAAGTATATTTGTCTCGGTAACAGTGGCGCCATCTAACGGCAAAATGGTGAACTATCGAAAATCGTGACGTCATTAGCCGAGATAAGCTCCGAAATCTTAAGAATTGAGCGTTACATAACGAAAACGGAGCTTATCTCGGCTAAGTTTATTTGTCGTGGAGATAGTGGCGCCATCTTGCGATCACACGTATGAAATGCTAAATTGCGTGATGTCATTAGCCAAGACGAGCCCCGAAATCTTGAATTATCGGTGTTACGTAATGAAAAGGGAGCTTATCTCGGCTATGTTTATTGTTTACTGATTTATATCATTTCTAAAGAATGTTTGTTTTGTATTTTAAGCTGAAAAGAAGACGTAGGAAGGAATAAAACATATATATTCAGTGAATTAATAAATTAATTTATTTTATTATCAATAATACTAGTTAACATGTATAAAGTACCGGCAGTGCGCGAGCTGTATTCATGCGAGTCCACCGACAGTTCAAGTTAAGATCAGACACATTCGACATTGCTGTCTCGGAAAACACGACAAAATCCGAAGATGTCCAATCTATTATAGCAATTCGCACGGCCTCACGTGAATACAGCTCGCTCACCGCCGCTACTGATATAAAGATATACATTTTACGTAGATTAAATACATATAAATATGAGTGTTGTTGAAAACAAGCATCAGCTCAACTGTTTTAAATAATACGATTAACACTAAACAAGATTTCATCGTTTTCAATTACGTTTGTAACAGTACAGATTAATATACAAATTTTAAATTAGTCAGGAATTTATAAATCATGTAACTCCCAAACAATTTTATTCAAAATTTTAACTAAAACTTATATAACCGGCTGTATATAAGCCAGCACAAAAACACAGAAAAATCAGTATCTGCTTGGGACTCTACTCAATAAGTAGTCTAGTAGTCATCTGTCTAGTTTAGGTAAGTTTACTATTGTTTAATATATTGTTGTTATCTTGGACCAATCAAGTCGTCGCCATTATTGTTCTAAGAAGTTAACGTCTTTCCAAGGGACAATCGAAAAGACCAAGTGGTTGTCCACTTTCACGGGCAAGGGGCTACGATACCAAGACACCACATCGCCGAGTGAGTGACATTGTTTTTAGCTTAATTAAAAACAGTACAGAAAATAATTTATCACAAAAAAACATAACATTAAAATAATTGGGAATTACGTTTGACAAAGCAAACTTCAGATCAATGTAACTTTAGCAGAAATCATCGGAATCAGACGGTTTTGAATATATTTCGTAGCTTGAAGCTTCTACTTTCTAACCGTAGCTACATTTTTAAATTCTATCAATTTTTAAAAGAGTTATTCGAACGTAAAGTGAGGTTATGCAAAATTAAATTCGACAAGTTTATAAATCGCTGTATTTTTGGTAAAAATGTTCGTAATTGAACGATTCATAAGTCAAATTATAGCTTGAAGCTTCTACTTTCTAACGGTAGCTACACTTTCAAATTCTATCAATTTTTAAAAGAGTTATTCGAACGTAAAGTGAGGTTATGTAAATTTAAATTCGGTCAAAATTCAAATCGCTGTATTTTTGGTAGAAATGATCGTAACGAAACGATGTAAATGTCAAATTATAGCTTGAAGTTGGTATTTTTTAAACAAGTAAATAAATATAATCAAAGAGAAGTTAATATGATTAAAACGTACGGACACCGTTAGAAAGTAGACAATAACAGAATACACTACGTAACCAAAATAAAACGTTTCAAACAATGAGTTATAAATTCACATAACCCCACTTTTTTTTAAATGACTTAACTTCACTTTTTGGCCGAAGGACTCATTAAAAAATAAATCTGTCACTTGAAACTACGGCACACATTTCACAACACTGAATTACAATGATTTAATTATTAAATTATCCTCGATAGTGATTTTAAAACTGCGTTCGCCCGACACGGTTTTAACTTAATCTCGTGAAGCGTACGTCCGGTTTATTTCAAACTGGTACCGTTCCTGGATGTCCTTGTGCTTGACGGGACCCATGTCTGGTGTCCACACCTCCTTGCACTGCAGCGGGGACTTTGAACTTCTCCAGTTTACCTGAAATAAATATTTCATCAGTTATAGCAATAAAATAGTGTATCTCAGGGACAGACAATACGTGCAAGAGGATTATTAGAAGGGTATATTGACTATATTATGTACCTGCGAGATAGACTTTTGTCAAATTCACTCCATGTATGTTATTATAGAATTTTCAATATAATCTTGATATGTCGTCTTCTTTGATGATTTCATCTTCTCCTAGAATTGATAGGTTTTCAACATTGCAAAACATCATTCTTGACTATTTCTTTATAAATTTATCATTTCCTGTAGATATAATATGATGTAAATTATATTTTTTAAGATTAATCGATTTTATTTCCTTACATGTACAGAAGTGCAGTCCACTATATAATATATGCAGAATTTCGACTGCATTTGTGCATTCAACCCTCAGTGTTTGATTAAAAATCACTTTAATATAGTTAAATGCATTTGTAATTATGCTTTGTATTAAATATTATCACTTTACAACTTGTATTTTAACACAATCTGTTTTACTTGTAAGGAAATATTCAACAACGTGGGGGGGGGCTCCATGTCGTTAAAGTAATCGTTTGAGAGTGTGAGTTAAATTTATGTATAAATAATTAACATAATAAATATCAGACTAACCGTTGAAGTTGTTCGTAAAGAGATACAAATGCATTCTATCTATCTTATTGTTTTTTAAATCTAGCCCTAATACTTGTATCGGGTAATTTGGCAACAAACATTACTACATCTTGTTTTGTACTTTGTAATTGTATCATTTATCTTACATATCTATTGTTTAAAATATGTTCCGGCAAGCCAAACAAAAAATCAACAAAATCTTTTCTTTTTAACATTTTGTTACAATCCTTTGCCACTATAAATTGCATCTGCAATAGAAAGAAGAATATAAAATTAACCGAAAATATAATATAAAATTAAAATAAATGGGGTAGCTACTTTCAAAAATGAATATTTCGAAATATTACATTCAATTCTAATTTTAAGTTAATTTAATATAAATCTCGAAATGTACTCGTAATCCATGATATAATTAATAAAGATATGGCCCATACGATGTTTAATTTAAGTTAAATTAATATTATTAAATCATTATTAAAAATCTCTACATATATAAACGAAAAAATTTATAAATTGTTATGTATAAAACATTTTAGTACACAAGTAATACAACACGAATATTCTAAACTAGTTATTATTTCAAATATATATCATTCTTACCTTTAAACGTATCATATTTAATGATGAAAAGTTTGAAAAGAAAGTTATGAGTTTTAAAAATGAAAATTCATAAATAACCACAAAACTGATACTCGCGTATACATATTGTTGTTTTAAATATTTATATAACAAATTACACTTCACATATCACAAAGGCACGCACAAAACGATTTTGTTTGTTATATTTACGAAAATAATGTTTAAAGTATTGTTTATTAGAAATATTTAACCTTTTAACACAAGAACTGTCATTTTAAATTCTACATTTATCGCTTGAATTACCGACGTTGTTAGTGATTCAACCGCTTGAATTGCCAACGTCGAGAGGGGCCCCCACCACCTCAACGTTGTTTGGTGAATTTAAATTTTGCGCAGAAATATAGCAAACACGGTAGTATTATCGAGGGGATAGAAGAAAGTAGGCAAATCGCGCGTTTGGCCCGTAGGTAAATCAAGGTGTCGGTAAATCAAAGGTCGGTAAATCGCGAGATGAGTGTACAATATACTATGTTTACATAGTGGTTTATACCTTACAAATACATTTGATGCAAATTAAAACATTTTAATAGTTAATTGTGTTTAATTTACTGTATTTTCAGCATTTTTAGAATTTAGGGAAATCGAATGATCATTCGAAACACGTAAATACGATAATTTAGTATTAATTTAATTGTGATTGAAAATGAAAATAAACCCGATTGTGTAAACGAGGTATTAAAGTTCATCGATATGTTGCAAGATAGCGCCACTAACGCGCGAATTTTAAATATTATTTATTGAAAAATTATTAAATAAACGATAATTGTAGTGGTTTTTTATTTCATAGATACATTTTAATTCAATTTCTAATATTATCCTGCAATAATTTAACCATTTTCAATGCTTTTAACATGTAGTTTACAACAGAAATATTTTTAATCTTTTTTGTGTTACCTAGCTTGTAAAATGCAGCCAAGTGTATACAACTGTCACCTCATAATATTACGATATTTTCAAAAAAGTATTTTGTATTAATATTTATAAATCATAATTAATGTTCATAGTGCTTTATTTATAAAATACAGTATTCATGAGACGTTTTTATGTATATTTTGTGTTGCGAATGCTTCAATATGTGATAAATTATGACAAAATAAAATCAAGAAAGATTTTGGACATGACGTTTTTTTAATTTATTTGTTTATTTAACATCGATAGCTACAATTGTTGTGTTCACCACATAATTGAATATGTGTATTAAACTGTAAAACATTTAAATATGTGCACAGTTGGTAAATTTAATTAATAATCTGAAAAAGAAATATACATAGCAACAATTATGGCTTCCATATGATAGTTAAAGGTCAGAATTTATTTCATTTTATAATTCAATCGAATCGTAATATGCAATAATTTTATGTTTTTTACTTAGTACAGACATTGTATAAAAGGGATAAACATTAATGCATGTGTGAAATTAATTTTGTTTTTTAATATACCTAACGAAAAAAATATATGCTGCATGTCAATGTGTTTTGTCAAACTGTATCTTATTTTGCAATATCAACAGTTATTATAGTGTTATAGGATATAATTATTGATTATTTTTGATATATTTGATATTGTGAGTTTAATAAATTAACATTTTCTGTTATTTACCAATATAAATACCATAAAAGACGCGTTATTCTGTCCTGGTAAATAATATATACAAACCGTGATTTTACGTCTTTAATTTTATCCTAATGAATATATCATACCAAAAACTATTATATTAAAAGCTTACGTTAACATTGAAAATTAAAAAATACAATGATTGTTTCTCCTTTGTTACAGATTATTTTATTCGACATCGGACAAGACTAAAACACCTTTATTTGATATGCTGTTGTGAAGAAAGCCAATAAAACATATTTATATGTAATTTTATTTATAACTGTAATATTATTACCTTATGGTAAACAATAAATAAATTACTACGTTTAGAATTTTCCATAATTAACTTACAGCAATCCTAATAAAAAACACCAGATATTTTTTACTGTACTGGTTTGAGAAATTGTATTTATATAATAAAAGTTTTTTGGAAATGATGTTTACTTTTCAATTATTCTATTTATGTGAAAAATAAAAGTGACACATGCAGTCTATTTTATAACAACGTTATTTTATTTTCAAATTTTTACACAATAAGTATAAAACAGTATTCTCAAGATTGTCTTCTGCAAACCAGTAATTGTTGCGTGTAATAAAAAGTGAACTGGACATCAACAAAAACAAGGCTTTTATTTAAAACAAACCGCAGGTAGGCTGTACGTGAAACAAAACACTATGTATTTAAATAATTAAACGTGTATTCATTTAAATATTATTAGTAGGCTTTGAAACAAAACACTAATCAACACGCAATCTGTAAACTTTTTATTGTACTCGACAGTAAACAGTAATCTTGGTGTTGATTGTTCTGTTGTAATACATCGTGTTCGTGATATTTAACTTTGAGCTGTGATTGAAATTCCTCATTCATCTTAATCATATATGTAGTTCTCTAGTTTCTTGTGTATAAGATCTTGACGTACACGTTTTGATTTGATTTTTGAATCCATTCTCTGTTAATTTCAGAGCCTCGATTTGTAGCTCCTGGTTCTTGCACATATTGATGTAATAGTAGTTTATATATTTATTGTAAGCCCAAGTTACATACATATTATGTGAACAATACCATTGAGTAAAGAATAATTATTCTTTACTCAATGACAATACATATAATAAAATGACAATGCCAGAATATAATTGTATAGTTGAAATACAAGTTATAAAGTGATAATATGTAATACAAAGCATAATTACAAATGCATTTAACTATATTAAAGTGATTTTAATCAAATACTGAGGGTTAAATGCACAAATGCAGTAAAAATTATGCATATATTATATATTGGACTGCACTTCTGTACATGTAAGGAAATAAAATTGATTAATCTTAAAAATATAGTTTACATCATATTATATCAACAGGAAATGATAAATTTATAAAGAAATAGTCAAGAATGATCTTTTGCAATGTTGAAAACCTATCAATTCTAGAAGAAAATGAAATCATGAAACAATACGACATATCAACATTGGCTGTCGTTTCACTGTCAATATTATTAATTTTAAATGTATAAAAGTACATAATATTAAAACACAAAATATATTGTCGTTATTTGTGTAAAATGTTCTCAAGTAAGTACTGTTCTATAGAATTAGTGAGTAGTCGTTGTTATAACCTATAGTGGATATTTTTCTGGACTCTATTGACAGTGCTATTTGATAGAGAATATTACAGAATTAATAACTTATTCAATTACTTGCAAACTAGTCAACTTGTGTCAATTTCTTTTAAACCCGGACTTAAATAGCTTTGTGTTGTTCATTAGATTAAGATAATTATCGTTGACAGTTTCTTAATAAAACGTTTGAAATTATATTTATAATAAATAATGGTTGTTAAATTGTACGAAGAAATGATTTAAACAAATCATTTTGATTCCAGGTATGTGATAAACCTTTTACACAGAAATAGACACAAGAATTGATACATGTACGTGATATACAATAAAACTTGAGTGCGGTGACATTAGAACATATGTATTTGATACTACCAAGGCTTTATGAATTATTTAACGTGAACTATTCATAAATGTGATCTTGAATGAATGATTCTAGTTTACTGTATTTACGTTTTAACTCGGTTCAATCAATAGTTTTTTAGTTAAAATCGTTAACTTAAAATTACAAAAAATATCAGTGAATAAAAGTGTTTTAAGTTTGACGGTATAGAACTCTGGAACTATAGATCACACAGAGTTGGGAGGGGTTTTAAAATGATCACTATTGAATCTAGTTTACTGTATTTAAGTTTTAACTCAGTCCGATAAATAGTTTTGTAATTAGAGATGTTTACGTAAAATAACAAAAAATATCAATAAAAGTGCTCTATATTCAACTACATAGTACTCTGGAACTATAAATAATAGAAAGTTGGGGCCAAGTTTAAAATGATCGCTACTGAATCTAGTTTAGTGTTGATTTCAAATTGTTCCAACGGATCATTTAGAAGTTACAGGAATTTACGTAAAGTGCGTCTGAAATAACAAGTTGTAATTTTATCTTACGGTTATAATTTTTAAAATAGTTTTTGTTATTTTAATTCACTTAAAACTATTGAATTCTAATAGTATATTATATAATGTACATTTTAAGATGCTCCCTTATTTTCTATGATTTATAGTTCCAAAGGGCATTTTTATTCATCAATATTTTT
This sequence comes from Sialis lutaria, assembly GCA_949319165.1. Lineage (NCBI taxonomy): Eukaryota > Metazoa > Arthropoda > Insecta > Megaloptera > Sialidae > Sialis > Sialis lutaria. The sequence continues at coordinate 26,269,685 of OX439241.1, forward strand.
TGTGATTTTATGTAAAAAATTATAACGTAAAAAATATTAATCCAATTAACTTAAAACTTTAACACACAAAACAAGGTTAAATAGTGATCATTTTAAGAGCACCCTCAACTTTCTACGATTTGTAGTTCCCGAAATATTGGCTTCAAACGGTAAATTTTTTACAGTTAATTATGGACCGAATCTCAAAGGCATACAAGAGAAGGTCACCAAAGGCTCGTTCATCTCTAAAGTTCTATTCAAATTTGCTTGCAAGTACAAAGCAAAATGAATGAAATGTGGCTACAGAACTGCTTTACTAGACAAGTAAGTAATACATATATACTCTGCCCCCTTCTCGTCCCCATTTCAGCAAATTTAATATATTTTCAAACTCTCTGAATCCTTACAGGACTGCCCCATTTTCAGCAAGTTACAAGTGTTTTCAAGTCTATAAGTATATTAAAAAATATTGATTCTTCGAAACTTGTTATATTTTGTTTCAAGTACTTTATTTTGCCGTAACAGATTTAAAAAAGTGGTTCTGTTTTGGGGGGCTGTATCTTTTTAGCGGGGAGAGGTATACTTGTGGGGTTGATTTTAAATTAAAGAGGGTTTATCTGGCTTTAATTTGGTATGGGGTTTCTTAGGGTTTGTTTCAATTTGATACGTAACATTCAAAGGTTTGTTTCAGAAATATATTTAAAAAAAAATTTACAAACTGTACCCGAGAGGCAAACTCCTTATAGATTACCACATCGTGATCGGGTATTACAAACTACCCGATAAGACTGCTGAGGAGTTCTTCGAAGAGAATGGAAAGAGGTGGTTTAGGACGGGCGATATTTATGTTCAAAATAATCGGTGAGTTGAGAAATATTAATTTGTTATTTTTGGCTTGTTTCGGTTTGAGAGAAATTTGTAAAGAGTACAGTAGACGTTTCATACTGTGAACCACGCCGGTAAAGTCAGTTTTAATATAAATGACAGCTTTGAGAAATAGGGATTTACACAATGGAAGGTACCGTGCCTGAGTTCACATTATAGAACGTCTACTGTAACTGATCTGAACGATCTAATATATTTTCCGAACGTTCGTCTTTACATATCATCTGTATTTTCCAAAAGTTCCGATCATCTGTCATTTTATCTTTAAAACTTTATTTCGGTCATAAATCATGCACAAAGTATGAATATACATTCAATCAAATGATATTTTTGATACGTTTATCAAAATTAATTGCATTTTCTAGATATAATACATTTTGTCAATTCAACTGATCTGAACAATCTATTGTATTTTCCGAAAGTTTCGATCACCTGTCATTTTGTCTTTAAACTTTATTTAAGTCACAAATCATATGCAAATCATGCACAAAATATGAATCTGCATTCAATCTAATGATATTTGTGATACATTTATCAAAATTAATTGCATTTTCTAGATATAATTCATTTTGTCAATTCAACTGATCTGAATAATCTATTATATTTTCCGAAAGTTCCGATACTATGTTTACATGGTGATTTATACTTACAAATACATTTGATGCAAATTAAACATTTTTAATTAGTAAATTATGTTTAATTGACTGTATTTTTAGCATTTTTAGAATTTACGGAAATCCAACGATCATTCTAAACACGTAAACACGATAAATTAGCATTAATTTTATTATGATTGAAAATGAAAACAAACCCAATCGTGTAAACGAGGTATTAAAGTTCATCGATATATTACAAGATGACGCCACTAACGCGCGAATTTTAAATATTAATTATTTTAAAATAATTAAATAAATTCTTATTCTTTATTAATATATAAAATATTACTTTGCTATAATATCTATTTGAACATATTAGATTTAATGAATAAATTGCATGAGTCGTTAGATTGTATTTAGAGTGCCCCGTATAATTTTTATATATCACTATTTTAAAAAAATAACTTTAAAAATTTTTAAAGAGCTGTAACTCCGAATCTGTTGGACGTATTGACTTCAAATTTAAGTACGTAAAACGAGATTTTTTTCCAAAAATTTTAAAACTATTCCGAAGATTCTGCGATTTTTGGTTCCCATGTAATCCTCATTTTTATCTGCTACACCGCGGGCGTCGCGCTTCGCGGACGGCGTCTCGACGCTCCTTCTTGATCTCGCGGCATATATGTGTGCACATTGTATACCTTTTACCTGCACACACGTCTCGCGAACGATTCCGTGGACAAACACATGCATGCATCTATTGTACGTATGTTACAATTATTATTGATTGTGTATTGGACGTCGCGGGTCGCGACGCCCTCGGAATATAGTTTCGCGGCATCGCGTATGTGTACTATTTTTTTCGCGGAATGTGTATACATATGTGACAAATTTCGCGGTCTAATTACTCTACATATGCGCGCGACCCCCGCGAAATAATTCGCGGGTATACACCCCCGCCCCCCAACACATATTATGTTTTTTAATTATAATACACACCCTCGCGGATTCGCGGTCTGTCTCCAATCTACTCTCCAAAATTTCTTTAAATAAATAATAATAATATAAAGTGCACAGTAGAATACATAAGGCCAGTGGCGGATTTAAGGGAAATGAGCTAGGTGGCAAACGTACCAGGGGCCCTTCTATTGAGTAAAAAAAATCACTTAAAGAATTGTTTGATAGCATCAACTTAAAAATTGATTGACGTGAAAAAAAAACATTATGTAATTCATTTAGAGCAGTGGTTCCCCAAGGGGTCCCTGGCATCGTTCAGGGGGTCCGTGGAAAATTAAAATCGATTTGGGGGTCCCTGAACAACATCAGGGGGTCCGCGCACATTTTTATTAATATGGAAGTTAAAATAAATAGCAATGAATAAATTATTAGCAATTTTTACGTCCTAAGTAAAATATAAATATAGACAGGTGCATAAAATACAAGTAATAACAGGCATCGCGGTGAGTCGAGTTTGAGATTTAGAAATTGTTGATTGTTGTATTTTATTTTTACGTCACCATTTACCATTCAAGACATCAAACTTAAACTAAAAATACACCTTAACCACAAAATTTATGTCACTCGACACGTGTTTCGACTTCACAAGAAGTCCTCATCATGAACCTAACGATCCCTGGAATCGTTAGGCTCCTGATGAGGACTTCTTGTGAAGTCGAAACACGTGTCGAGTGACATAAATTTTGTGGTTAAGGTGTATTTTTAGTTTAAGTGACTAAAAAACCACAGTTTCTCCGTTTTTCAAGTAACAAGACATCAAAGTAAAATTTTTAATTTTTCTATTATTCATTTATGTAGTTTTTCACCCAGGGTCCGTGGGAAAGTTTTGACTAGGAAAGGGGGTCCGTGGGCAAGTTTTGACTATAAAAAGGGGTCCGTGGGCCAAAAGAGTTTGGGAACCACTGATTTAGAGCTACAAATTAATTATTAATAAATTGATAATTTTTAGTTGTTTTTTGATTTCCTAATTAATTTTTTATTGCGTCAACCAAACATTTTGAATTGTTATTTATTTATTATTTATTGTATGATTCGTTATTGACAATCTCACTTATAAATTTCGACATATACATTTAAGGCGGCCCATAGACGATCAATTTTATTGTGCAATATCACGGATTGTCCAATATTATTGACCGTTTAGGAATCATATTGAAGATTGCACAATGCTTTTAGAAAAGTTTGAGCGAGTTTAAATTTTATTGCGCCATATTTTTTCATTGTGTCGTCTGTAGGGCTTATTGTACAATATTTTTTAGTCTACTGTTCGGAGCGGTCCCGTACGCACGCACGAATATTTATAAATTTATTTTAAAAGACGTTCATGAGTGTACACTGGCCTTCTTTCGTTTTTATTTTGTTTTGCCAGCAAAATCATCAGCATAGCTGCAGCCAAATCTTCATCATCACACATGTTGCTCCGACAAAAATATTGACGCGAATAATTCAAGATTCAATATTATTGAACGTGTAGGCGTAAGGTATATTTCAATACAATTGTGCAACAATAATATTGCACAGTTATATTGTAGGTGTATGGGGGGCCTTACATTGTTTTAAAACCTCGTCTCGTCTTTTGTTGTGCAAATATTTCGATTGTCGAATTCGGATCTATTTTGTTAGCCACGTCTCTTTCAATGTACAAAATACTGAAATTATTGAGTGTTTCCTCAGATAAAATGGCATGACGATAGTTTTTGATTCTTTTCAAAGAACTCATTCCTCGGCGCTTGCACTTGTGACTGGCAATGTAATTTTATTTCCGCACGCAAAATTATTGGATGGAATCAAAATTTTTTTACACAGCAGGATTTAAACAGGGTCACATACAAGGGCTTTTATCTGGAGGGGCCCTTGGGAGCATTTTCAGACGGGGGCCCAGGCGGCAACTGCTCATTTGCCGCCCGTTAAATCCGCCACAGGTTTGGGGGGTACATTTCCGTTTCTCAGTAAAATCAAATAGAACGGTATATTCAAAATTACATAATTGTAAAGACCATAAAAAAGTAAGAAACTTTTGTAAAACAAAAATTTTCATACTTTCAATTGTTTAGAAAATATGGCGACTTGATCTCAAATTTTGGGGTTTTACTAAAAGTGCTCTAATTTCGTTAAATATTAATGGAATTTTATTATTTTTTTAAATTTAGAAAGTAGAAATAATTCACTATGTGTGCCGATTTTAACGTTGATTGATGAATTTAAACGCGCAGAAATATAGCGGTCACGGTGGTATTGTGGTGGGGATGGGGGAAGGACGTTGGTTAGAACTGTCGACATATTGTGTAACGGAGCGGTCGTATAGTGTATGGTCGTATAGCAGAGTGCTGAGTGTAGTCTTTATTTGTGTTTTCTACACGGTTCTGTTAATTTAATTGGGTGTGAAGCTTCAGTATGTTTTCTACAGGTTCTGTTAATTTCATTGGGTGTGAAGCTTCAGTATGTTCTCTACAGGTTCTGTTAATTTCATTGGGTGTGAAGCCTCAGTATGTTTTCTACAGGTTCTGTTAATGTTATGGGCTATGACGTAGAATAAAGATTCTGCGAAAAGTATTTTAGGTAATTTAGATATTACAGAATGTTGGAATTGGCCATGGGCATTCTGTTGGGATTATTTAACATGTCTTTACATTATAAAAAACTGCCCTGGTCGGCACAAGACTTTTTTATGCATATTTTTATTATTTAACATTTGATTTTGAATTTTTTTACTTACAAAATGATTTTTTGTGAACGAAATTGATACATTATAATTTTAATATTGACATTAAATACAAAACAAAACCAATTAAGTTTATAATTTTTTTGTGATGGGGCATGTCGTTTGCCCGTTGTGAGTGACGAAAGTCGCCGCTTTTTGAAGTCCGCGTTACAGCTGTCCAATTGATTCTAAAAAGTACATGATTGTATCATACATGGGCTAAACTAATCACATGAGTCGTTAGATCATATTTAGAGTGCCCCATATAATAATTATATATCACTATTTTAAAAAAATAATTATAAAAAACTTTAAAGAGTTGTAACTCCGAATCTGTTGGACGTATTGACTTCAAATTTAAGTATGTAAAACTAGATTTTTTTACGAAAATTTTAAAACTAATCCGATGATTCTGCGATTTTTGGTTCCCATGTAATCCTCATTTTTATCTGCTACACCGCGGGCGTCGCGCTTCGCGGGGCGTCTCGACGTCCAATACACATTGATTGTGTATTGGACGTCACGGGTCGCGACGCCTTCGGAATATAGTTTCGCGGCATCGCGTATGTGTACTATTTTTTTCGCGGCATGTGTATACATATGTGACAAATTTCGCGGTCTAATTACTCTACATATGCGCGCGACCCCCGCGAAATAATTATACACCCCCGCCCCCCAACACATATTATGTTTTTTAATTATAATACACACCCTCGCGGATTCGCGGTCTGTCTCCAATCTATTCTCCAAAACTTTAAATAAATAATAATAATATAAAGCGCGCGGTCACCCATCCAACATTTGTCCGATGGTGTTCCTGCTTAACCTGTGATGCGATGTAAGAACTGTCATATTCAATAGGATCTACTCGTTGTCTTTGCTCTGTATCTTTATTAATGTATAAAACATTACTTTGTTATATGTATTTGAACATATTAGATTATTATTATTAATTTATATTACAAATTAATTATTCAGCCATATATTTAATTAATATTAATAAATATTATTTATAAATTAATTTTATTATGTTTTATAATATATTTTGGTTTCAAAGCAAAGCATATAAACCGGAGTAATCATTTAAAAAATGTTATCTGCAACTTAGTTACATATAAAGATAGATTCTGAATTGTCCCATGGTTTTATTAATTATATCAAAACGTTACATTAAAATTTAGTATTTACTTGTGATTGTTTTCTAACTGTATCATCTTTCCCTAGGTATAAAACCGTTTGCTTGCACCATCTGTAAAACAACTATAACTAAGGTAGATAGCAGTAGCGGAGGCGGTTGTGTGCTACACTGGAGAAAGAGGACATCCTCGGGTGTTTTGAATCCAGACGGAGGTAATTGAGAGCAGAATGTTTCTCAAATTAAGAACGTGTCGCTTTGTCTAGTCGTTTGAAGTAAAGATTCAATAAAACACTTCAACCAAGAAGATTAAAAAAGGAAAACCAACTTCGTATCTCGCCTTGTACTAAGCGACGTCATGTTCTCAACCACGTTGTAGCGCTCAAAATCGTTACGTGTATGCTACAGCGTAAACAACACTCGATATCTACGCAGTTAACTGTTTTAAGGGATATCATGCTGTACCAAGTCAGTTCTCCACACCACATTGTGATTGCTTGTAGTGCATTGTGAAAACAAGATAGTGACCCACGGATGGGGAACTTACCGTGGATTCTTTGACTCTCCTTGTTGGCTTTAACAATAAAAGTTTAAAGAAGAAGAAGAGAAAAGACAAAGAAACACAGTTTTTGCTGAATGGAGACAACAAACAAGTAAACTATTGATTATTATTAAGGGATTGGGGGAGGGGAGATATCTTAAAGCCAAAAGACTGAAATTATTGATCAAAATTAGGATATATATATTATGTAAAAAAAAAGCCCTGCTAGTTTAAGGAGGAATGAAAGTTCTATCGAAACATTACCGAGTGCATGAAAATTAGTAGAATGTTCTTGTTAGCATTTTAATACAATACACAAAATATTAAATTGATTCTCCGAGCTGTTTTTATTAAATATATTGATTACAATTTAACATGTATTCTTATGGAAAACTGATATTTTTTTAACTAAAACAACGCATTGATAAAACATTACTAATTTTTGGGGAAAGTGTTGTTGCAATTTAATTATGAAAGATCTTTACTTATAGAAAATTAGAAAGAAATTTAATACTAATTATTGTCTTACTAACTTGAAAAATGTTTACAATTTTAACCAAAATAGTCAGGGGAGGTAAAATTAGCTTCAAATATATAAGTAAACAACTCTAGCTATAATGTTTATCATTTATAACTTCTACAGTGCAGATATTCGTAAAGTTTTAAAATTTAGCTACTTTTGTCTCTGATTGTAGCTCCCATTCCTCCTTAATGGGGAGATAGTCTGAATTATATATTTTGTATAAAGGGCGGGACGGGGATGATTGGGACTGATTTAAACTGTGATATATAATACTATTTCTACAAAATTCAAAAGTGATATAATTGTATTTAATTGGGGTACAAATTATTTATTATTTATATCATAACATTTGCTAAATTAGTGAAAACAGGGAAAGGTATTTATTGTAAAATGACTGATTGTTTCTCAATTGCCAAAACGATTAAATATTTAATATCAGAGAACGGAAGATATTGTTAGAAATAAGATGTTTTTTTACTGTATTGGTTTGAGGAATTGTATTTATATAATAAAAGTTTTTGGAAATGTTTACTTTTCAATTTGATTTAAGCAAAAAACAAAAGATAGAAGAAAGAAAAAAGTGCGACACAGTGTATTTTATAATAAGTATAAAACAGTATTCTCAAGTTTGTCTTCTGCAAACTTGCTTTCAGTAACTGTAGCGTGTAATAAAAAGTGAACTGGACATCAACAAAAACAAGGTTTTTATTTGAAACACATCGCAGGTAGGCTGTACGTAAAACAAAACACTATGTATTTAAATAATTAAACGTGTATTCTTTTAAATATTAGTAGGCTTTGAAACAAAACACTACTCTACTTTTTATTGCACTCGTATGTTTTATTTTTAGTTTATTGTTTCAATCTTGGTGTTGATTGTTCTGTTGTAATACATCATTTATGATTTTTCTTTACCGACAAAATATGTTTTGTTAATTTTAATGTAATTATGTATATAAATAAAACATTGTTTACATATTGATTTCAGACATATTTAATAATAAACACTGGCGTGTTATACAGCAGGCTTAAAAAGGGGGCCCGTTAAATACAGAAATCGTGATTCAATTTTTCGTCTTAACCTTATTTAATTTTTGTATACAACTTTAAACGTTTAATGCGTCACTGTATTGTGAAAATGAATTTTTAGATTGTTTTGATTTGGTAAGTGAACTACTGAGCTGATTTGGATGTGATTGTCACTATCTGAAAGTCGAAAAAATATTTTTTTTTAGGTTAATGTAATAGGGCAGATATGTATTAAATAAAATAAATAATTGATTATTGATTTATACAAAACATCTGTGTAGATAAGTAGATGTTATAATTGTATAATATTCATTCTGTGTAGATAAACAGATGACAGATAAAAATTAATTTAGTGTCCTCTGTGCGAGCGAGAAGATAATATATTAAAGTAGTAAAAAACATACGGGTGCCAGTGGCGCCATCTAGCAATCAAACGGTGAAACTTCGTATTACCGACTACAGATATCTGTATTAACGGCACACTGGTAATGTTTTTAAATATGTATTTTTACATACGCGCCCCCACCATTGGTGGAGGTGTATTATAAAAAATGTACGTAATTTTATATTTAATTTGTTTTGTATATTTAGACATGCTATCGTATGTATAAGGACACATTGGTTCCAAATGTGCTAGTAAACAGTTAAGGTAGTTGGTCCGTAAACATGTTTTCGTCAGATTTTGTTTAAATTGCACAGGAATATTCCCTAGATTAATATCTTAAAAATAGCCCATTTTTATTAAAATTGACCATCTCAAAGTCATGAAAAACGATCTCAAAGTTTATATTTTTAACACAGCTTATATGGACTAACTGTACACTAACGTAACGTTTTATTAGATAAAATTTAAACGTAGCGTCAGAGTTTCATAAAAAACTGACATGTTGTATATTTATATGAAAGAAAACAGTATACAACAAATTGGAATTATTGACCATCCCGTTATTAAGATTTAACCAGATTTAACTACCAAACCATCACATAAATTACAGTATTGTTGACAATGTGGCAACAACGTATTCATTTGATTATAGTAAAAAATACACGAAATAATGAAATAATTTTTTACAAAATATGATAGTGGATTGAAGGGAATTATAATCGATTTCCTTAATTATTAATATATTCTGTGGTAGTTTAGATGATAAAATATAATCATTTGACAAGTAGTTAATAGCAGATAATGTACAGCGTTGCCATGATCATTTCTCTAAATTAAAAATATGTACTCATGGCCTAATGTGATCACATTATGATGGACCAACTACCTTAAAGAACTGATTTTATCAACTTTTGTCGAACATTTTTTCTGTACATATCACCATTCCTACATACGATAGCATAGCGATATACGCTATGCTATCTAAGATTAGATTCGCATCCTTTATTAATTTGAAAGTATTATACTATTATATAAATAGTATAATACTTTCAAATTAATAAAGGATGCGAATCTAATCTTAATTCTTTTTAATTTATAAACAATGCGTGGGTGGCGCCATCTTGAATTTGAATTTCATAAGAGGGGTGGAGCCGAGGCTCCGGCACTTAGGCCACTAGGGCCCATTGTGCTCCCCTGGGTTTCTAAGACTCGTTGAATAGGTCCGTTGCTTCAGCGAAGCATAGGATCCTTTTCCTCGACAAGTCCTGAATGTCTTTTGACTCGAGAATAGGGGAGCCAAGGTATTTGTTCCTTAGTGCTATGCAGTCACATCTTGCGATCACACATATGAAATGCTAAATAGCGTGATGTCGTTAACCAAGACTAGCCCCGAAATATTGAATTTTCGGTGTTACGTAATGAAAAGGGAGCTTATCTCGGCTATGTTTATTGTTTACTGATTTATATCATTTCTAAAGAATGTTTGTTTTGTATTTTTAGCTGAAAAGAAGACGTAGGAAGGAATAAAACATATATATTCAGTGAATTAATTAATTTATTTTTTTTATTATCAATACTAGTTAACATACATAAAGTATATATTATGTACATTTTACATAGATTAAATACATATAAATATGAGTGTTGTTGAAAACAAGCATCAGCTCAACTGTTTTAAATAATACGATTAACACTAAACTAATAATCTACAATATTTCATCGTTTTCAATTACGTTTGTAACAGTACAGATTAATATACAAATTTTAAATCAGTCAGGAATTTATAAATCATGTAACTCCCAAACAATTTTAACTAAAACTTATATAACCGGCTGTATATAAGCCAGCACAAAAACACAGAAAAATCAGTATCTGCTTGGGACTCTACTCGATAAGTAGTCTACATCATCTGTCTAGTTTAGGTAAGTTTACTATTGTTTAATATATTGTTGTTGTCTTGGACCAATCAAGTCATCGCCATTATTGTTCTAAGAAGTTAACGTCTTTCCAAGGGACAATCGAAAAGACCAAGTGGTTGTCCACACATCGCCGAGTGAGTGACATTGTTTTTAGCTTAATTAAAAACAGTACAGAAAATAATTTATCACAAAACGTAACATTAAAATAATTGGGAATAACGTTTGACAAAGCAAACTTCAGATCAATGTAACTTTAGCAGAAATCATCGGAATCAGACGGTTTTGAATATATTTCGTAGCTTGAAGCTTCTACTTTCTAACCGTAGCTACATTTTTGAATTCTATCAACTTTTAAAAGAGTTATTCGACCGTAAAGTAAGGTTATGCAAAATTAAATTCGCCAAGTTTATAAATCGCTGTATTTTTGGTAAAAATGTTCGTAATTGAACGATTCATAAGTCAAATTATAGCTTCAAGCTTCTACTTTCTAACGGTAGCTGCACTTTTAAATTCTATCAATTTTTAAAAGAGTTATTCGATCGTAAAATGACGTTATGTAAATTTAAATTCGGTCAAAATTCAAATCGCTGTATTTTTGGTAGAAATGTTCGTAACGAAATAATTCATGGGTCAAATTATAGCTTGAAGCTTCTACTTTCTAACGGTAGCTACACTTTCAAATTCTATCAATTTTTAAAAGAGTTATTCGAATGTAAAGTGAGGTTATGTAAATTTAAATTCGGTCAAAATTCAAATCGATGTATTTTTGGTAGAAATGATCGTAACGAAACAATTTAAAAGTAAATTTAAAGCTATAGCTTAAAGTTCGTATTTTTTAAAGAAGTAAATAAATAAAATCAACGAGAAGTTAATATAATTAAAACGTACGGACACCTTCAGAAAGTAGACAATAAAAGCTACAGAATACACAATGTAACAATCACTCGTAACCAAAATAAAACGTTTCAAACAATGAGTTATAAATTCACATAACCCCACTTTTTTTTAAATAACTTAACCTCACTTTTCGACCGAAGGACTCATTAAAAACAAAATCTGACACTTGAAACTACGGCACACATTTCACAACACGGAATTATAATGATTTCTGTAAATATTACATCATTCCGAACTTTTATTTATTTTTTACAACAATTATTTCTGTCAGTTCCGATTCATACAAATCAACAATCAAATAACGCACGCACACACACGCACAATTCCGCGTAATGAATTTCATTTAATTATCCTCGGTAGTGATTTTAAAACTGCGTTCGCCCGACACGGTTTTAACTTAATCTCATGAAGCGTACATCCGGTTTATTTCAAACTGGTACCGTTCCTGGATGTCCTTGTGCTTGACGGGACCCATGTCTGGTGTCCACGCCTCCTTGCACTGCAGCGGGGACTTTGAACTTCTCCAGTTTACCTGAAATAAATATTTCATCAGTTATAAATCGTTTTTTGTTTTTATTTTCAAATGTAATTACATTTATTGGCGTGATCGACCAGCTCCTGGCCGGGTTGGAGCACAGCGATAGCGCATATGTTAAAATTGACAAAATATGTTTTATATCTAGAAAATTTAATTTATTTTGATAAACGTATCAAAAATATCATTAGATTGAATGCATATTCATATTTTGTGCATGATTTGTGACTAAAATTAAGTTTTAAAGACAAAATGACAGGTGATCGGAATTTTCGGAAAATACAATAGATTGTTCAGATCAGTTGAATTGACAAAATGTATTATATCTAGAAAATGTAATTAATTTTGATAAATGTATCACAAATATCATTAGATTGAATGCAGATTCATATTTTGTGCATGATTTGCATATGATTTGTGACTAAAATAAAGTTTAAAGACAAAATGACAGGTGATCGGAACTTTCGGAAAATACAATAGATTGTTCAGATCAGTTGAATTGACAAAATGTATTATATCTAGAAAATGCAATTAATTTTGATAAACGTATCAAAAATATCATTTGATTGAATGTATATTCATACTTTGTGCATGATTTATGACCGAAATAAAGTTTTAAAGATAAAATGACAGATGATCGGAACTTTTGGAAAATACGGATGATATGTAAAGACGAACGTTCGGAAAATATAATAGATCGTTCAGATCAGTTACAGTAGACGTTCTATAATATGAACTCAGGCACGGTACCTTCCATTGTGTAAATCCCTATTTCTCAAAGCTGTCATTTATAATAAAACTGACTCTACCGGCGTGGTTCACAGTATGAAACGTCTACTGTACTCTTTACAAATTTCTCTCAAACCTAAACAAGCCAAAAATAACAAATTAATATTTCTCAACTCACCAATTATTTTGAACTTTGCCAATATCGCCCGTCCTAAATCACCTCTTTCCATTCTCTTCGAAGAACTCCTCAGCAGTCTTACCAGGTAGTTTGTAATACCCGATCACGATGTGGTCATCAATAAGGAGTTTGCCCCTCGGGTACGGTTTGTCTGTAATTCTATAGTTGCGTTGCCTTTCTCCCAATCAATGAGCCTGACCTTAAAAAATATAACAAATAAAATTTTTTTTAAATATATTTTTGAAACAAACCTTTGAATGTTACGTATCAAATTGAAGCCAGATAAACCCTCTTTAATTTAAAATCAACCCCACAAGTATACCTCTCCCCGCTAAAGAGATACAGCCCTCCAAAACAGAACCACTTTTTTAAATCTGTTACGGCAAAATAAAGTACTTGAAACAAAATATAACAAGTTTCGAAGAATCAATATTTTTTAATATACTTATAGACTTGAAAACACTTGTAACTTGCTGAAAATGGGGCAGTCCTGTAAGGGTTCAGAGAGTTTGAAAATATATTAAATTTGCTGAAATGGGGACGAGAAGGGGGCAGAGTATATATGTATTACTTACTTGTCTAGTAAAGCAGTTCTGTAGCCACATTTCATTCATTTTGCTTTGTACTTGCAAGCAAATTTGAATAGAACTTTAGAGATGAACGAGCCTTTGGAGACCTTCTCTTGTATGCCTTTGAGATTCGGTCCATAATTAACTGTAAAAAATTTACCGTTTGAAGCCAATATTTCGGGAACTATAAATCGTAGAAAGTTGAGAGAGCTCTTAAAATTATCACTATTTAACCTAGTTTTGTGTGTTCAAGTTTTAAGTTCACGTTAAATAATTCATAAAGCCTTGGTAGTATCAAATACATACGTTCGTCTGTCACCGCACTCAAGTTTTATTGTATATCACGCACATATATCAATTCTTGTGTCTATTTCTGTGTAAAAGGTTTATCACATACCTGGAATCAAAATGATTTGTTTAAATCATTTCTTCGTACAATTTAACAACCATTATTTATTATAAATATTATTTCAAACAGTTTTATTAAGAAACTGTCAACGATAATTATCTTAATCTAATGAACAACCAGGGTTGCCAGATTTTTCAAATGCTCCGGTGGGACATCGTCTGGGGGGGGGGGGGGGGGAGTAATTTTTAGGTTGCAGAAAAATTATTTTTTTTAATGTTTTTAACATATATAAATATCATCAATAATTTTTTAAATTACGTCCGGTTATCTACAAATATTTACTGCACAAACTTTAAAAGTTCATTAACCACAGAAGTACTTTTGTGGACTTGTAACAAACAAATATTCAGGAGACAAAATGTTAGAAAATATTAGTTATATTTATTATTAGATTTAATTGATTTTAAAATATGAAAACCCTCTTTTTTTAAATGTACATTATGCACATACTCCTCAAACAAAAATTAAGAATGATGTGTAAGCGGGACATTTGAATTCTTGAGCGGGACGCGGGACTAACTATCCTGTAGCGGGACAGTCCCGCTACAGGCGGGACGTCTGGCAACCCTGTGAACAACACAAAGCTATTTAAGTCCGGGTTTAAAAGAAATTGACACAAGTTGACTAGTTTGCAAGTAATTGAATAAGTTATTAATTCTGTAATATTCTCTATCAAATAGCACTGTCAATAGAGTCCTGAAAAATATCCACTATAGGTTATAACAACGACTACTCACTAATTATTTAGAACAGTACTTACTTGAGAACATTTTACACAAATAACGACAATATATTTTGTGTTTTAATATTATGAACTTTTATACATTTAAAATTAATAATTTTGACAATGAAACGACAGCCAATCTTGATATGTCGTATTGTTTCATGATTTCATTTCTTCTAGAATTGATAGGTTTTCAACATTGCCAAAGATCATTCTTGACTATTTCTTTATAAATGTATCATTTCCTGTTGATATAATACGATGGAAGCTATATTTTTTACATAAATAATATATTTTTAATTTCCTTACATGTACAAAAGTGCACTCCACTATATAATATTTCGATTTAGTCGGAATGGCTTCTGAAAAAATATTTAAATAAAAAACGGTGCATGTGGCGACATCTAGCGGAAAAAGTTTGAATTAAAAAAACTTAGTCGGAATGGCTTCTGAAAAAATATTAAAATAAAAAACGGTACACGTGGCGACATCTCGCAGGAAAAGTTTGAACTAACTACAATATTTTTTCAGAAGCCATTCCGATTAAGTTTTTTTAGTTCAAACTTTTTCCGCTAGATGTCGCCACGTGTACCGTTTTTTATTTTAATATTTTTTCAGAAGCCATTCCGACTAAGTTTTTTTAGTTCAAACTTTTTCCGCTGGATGTCACTGCATGTACCGTTTTTTTATTTAAATATTTTTCAGAAGCTATTCCGACTAAATCGAAATATTATATAGTGGAGTGCACTTTTAAACATGTAAGGATATTAAAAATATATTATTTATGTAAAATATATAGCTTCCATCGTATTATATCAACAGGAAATGATACATTTATAAATATATAATCAAAAATGATGTTTTATAAAATAGGAAACCTATCAAATCTAGAAGAAATAGAAATTGTCAAACATATCAAAACTACATTACATCATATCAATATGATGAAAATTGAATAATATACATCAAGTCTATCCCACAGGTACATAACTATAGTTAATGTTCTTTTCGATAACTCTATTTCACGCATTGTCTGTTCATGAGCCGCAGAATCAGTGATCTGTTATTATAGATTATAACCTATATGTATGTTACGAATTGTTTTGTAGCATATTGCAGTGCACATTTTCAGGACTCTATTGCATGTGCAATTTCATAAAGAATATCATATAACTTGTTCAGGTTCTTGCAAGCTAGTTCTACTTTTGGCAGTTTCTTTTTAATACCGGACATAAGTGTTTTTCAAGAGATCAAGCTAATTATCTTTGACAGTTTCTAAATTATATTTGAACCAATATTTATAATAAATAATGATTGTTAAATTTCATGAAGAAATGTTTTAAACAAATCTATTTGTTTCCAGGTATGTGACAAATAGTTTACACAGATATACGGCCTGACAGCTCACACAAGAATTGATACAGGATATTGACCGTACGTGTGTGCGATATACAGTAGAAACTTCAGTGTGAAGACTCTGCTGTCTAAATTAATACTTAGGCCCTCCGCACACGAGTCGACTGTTTCGCAACGAGAATCTCAAATCAGTTGCGCAAGCGACTATTTTGTAACTGGTTTGCAATCGATTTATTTCCTCGCACCGCACACGAGCGCGACTGAATCTTAATATTTTAATACTATTATGTATGTAATTATAATTATAAATAAAATCAAACATATGTTATATTACATAATAAATATATAAAATTTATATCTAGGTACAATATACCTGTCATGTTTATTTGGGCTGCTACCTCGTGCTATGCTTTTTCTGTTTTGTCTTTTCTCGAATATCCAGATAGGTTGTAATTATATAAAACTGCACGATTCTCCACATTCTCGACGAATTTAATGTTCACCACAAGTTCACTAGCTGTTCATTCATTTTGAATGAAGTAAATAAGTGACAACAATGAATAATAATAATTTTAATTGTTAATAAACTTTATTTTTACAATAATGAAAATACAAACAGTATGCAACCACGCAACTGAAACTGAAATTCGACCTGCAAGCACAGTCGCATGAGACCAGTTGGAAACTGATTTCAAATCAGTTTTGTTTCAGTTGCGCCGTGTGCGGTGGGCCATTACACTACACGTGCAAAGTCACCAAACGGTCGCTTGCGCAACTGGTTTGAGATTATCGTTGCAAAACAGTCGACCCGTGTGCGGATGGCCTTACTGGACAAAAAACAGCTCCCATTCCTCCGATTTATCACATCATCAATTATGTATTGTGTATTATACGAGTGTATAAGCAAGTGTTTTACAATGTTACAATGCATATATTGTACCTACGTAATAAATGCAAGTTAAAAGACTTGGCGCTTTTTCCTTGATTTCATCTATTACTTAACGCAGTGACGATAAATTACAAAAACAGCCGGATAATGTTTTCAACATTTAAGTATGTAAAAAATAAAACCACATATATGTACATATTATTAAATAATAATATTTAAATTCTAGAAACCATGTAAGTTAATTATAGAAAATTCTAAACATAATAATTTATTTATTGTTTACCATAAGGTAATAATATTACAGTTATAAATAAAATTACATATAAATATGTTTTATTGGCTTTCTTCACTACGGGACATCAAATAAAGGAAAATCAAATAACATGAAAATAATAAATACATATAAAGTTAATTTTAAATTCATTTGCTTCTGTCAGTTTATTTCAAATTTAAAATCACGTCATCAGAGCACTGGATGTATTTTTCTCCAGTATTCGCAGTGCAAAGATAGCAGCCATCGATGACATCACGTGACCACTGGCCAGTGTATATCGGTACATACTCTATAGTTTAAAAAAAAAAAACAACTTCCTAATTGTAGAAATTAAATATTTTGTTTACGTTATTAATTTTTTAATAAAAATACATCAAAAATTCTGAAAAATATCAAATGAAAAATATATTGAACATTTTTTAGAAATTTCGTTATGACTTTATTGATTTACACAATACAGTAAGTAAGTCCTCGACTTATGCAATTACGTCTTACGTGAATTCATACTTATACGTTTTGAAGATCGTAATGTTTATTGTATTTATTTAGCTGCGTTTGCTTGCCTTTATAAATTATTATGTTCATGTAATAGCGAAAGAGAGAGAGAGAAACAGGTGTCTTTCCCATCCACACTATATGATTTGATGTTGACACGTTCACGGTCCCATATTTCTTATAGGATCCACTAATATATGACAAGTTTGTTATTTTTTGGAATATTTAATTTTGAATACAACCTTTGTTTGAATAATGGCTCTTATTGACTAATATACTGGGACATTTTATTGCAGACATTTGTTTATACGGACACAATACTTCCTACTATCATATAATTATATTAGTTTCAATACAGCTATAACAGACTTTTTACAACAAATGTCTCTTTGACTTACGATTATAGACGTCATTTCCCAAAAAAGAGATTTGATTTTGACGGCTAAATAACTGTGAATTTGTTAATAATAATAATATATCAAAATTTTCTCAAATTAAATTTTTACGATTTACATGAAAACTTTTGGGGCGAATTAATCTGAAAGTTTAAAGTTATAGAATTTGTTTATGTTAATGAATTATAACAGGTATATAGTATGTAATAAATAAATTAATAATTGATTCTTTTTTAAGTAGAAATGTATAAAAATTTAGAGGAATTTGTTATTTGCGTATGTAACAAACATCTACGTAGATAAGTAGATGTTATAATTGGATAGATTACATTCGAATTACATATAAACATAGGTGGGCATTAACTCGTTAATCCGTTAATCGTTAATTAACGAAGTTAACAAAATGGTTACGGATTAACTTTTAAGTGTTTTTTGTACGAGTGAGAAGATAAAATAATGTAGTGAAAAACAATATTGTATATGTATTTATGGGTATAATTATAATTGTATTTAGGGTGTATTTATAGGTATATAACTGTATTCAAGCTTTATTTATGGGTATATTTGTAACGGTATTTAGGGTGTAATTATGGGTATATTTATTAATGTATTCAAGGTGTATGTATAGGCTTTTACCAAATGGTATATGTTATCATGCCGTCTTTTCTATTATTGAAATAGAAATTATAATTAGTCATAATACATATTGGGACAATTGGGATTAAATTAAAAAAATCGACTCGAAAAAGTTTTGGAGCCACTGGCGGCTTGATTTAGTTCATTAAAAATGCAACAGATGTCGCTACTAATCTCGTTTGAAATCGAATGACAGGTGAAAATACGGCCTGATTCACACGGACACTCTGCTCCGGTCGATTATTGTCCACTGTAAAATGTAAACTGGGAATATTTTAAGCGGTTTAAAAATTGAAAACGCTTCACAAATATTTTCAATAAGCACTGTAACATCATATCAAGTACGTTGGTACGAAGAATAAAAAGCAATTTGGTTGAAAATAAATAAAACGTGACCGTGTTAACGTAGCCCTATCATATCGTGTTATGGAAAATGGCCGCTAAACTTCAAATGTGAATTTTTTTATAATAAAAATGTCATCAAATCATTGTCCGGCTGTTTTAGCGAATTTTTCGAAGAAAAATATAGCTATTTGTAATTTCTTATCGCCATTAAGTAATTTTCGATAGATAAAATCAACGAAAAAGCGTCAAGTTAATGACAGCAAAGAATGCAACATTGCAGGTTAAGTTATTAATAATAAGTTGTTTATGCTCTGTTCTATACAGACAGGTATGTGGTGCAGTTTTATCTCGATATAACATCATATTTCTGTTGCTGAATTGTGGTCTATCTCTCCTCGCCTTCAGTTGTGAAATCTGTCGATACCTACAGCTAGTCTGGACATTATCAGGTACGATGACACTACCCGTTTATGTAATTTTGTTATTTATATCGGCGTGTACACGTTACATACGTTTGTTTATTTAGATTAGTGTAGTTGATATTTACTTCAACATTATCAGAAAGCTTGAAAACATTTTCAAACGGGCTATCACATTAATATAACGACAGGCTCACTCGGGAGTTTTTGACAGACAGTTTGAAGCGCAGTGAGTTATTTTTTACCATTTTCAATCATGTTTATTAAATATATTTTACTTACTATTGTTTTTACTTACTGTGCATACGACTGTCTGTCAAAAACTCAAAAGGCGACTGTCGTATAATTTTTACACCCCGTTTAAAAGTGTTTCTGGCAAGCTAGCAAATTTTATTAGCTAGGGTGTAAATATCGTCCCATAATACTAGATATTAAAACTATGACATTTGTGTTAATATAGATGTTATTCTGTTTAAGTTCAGCCGTGATAAATGCACCTGGAAACAAAACGGTCATCAACCCGTCTCTGAAGACGTGAGACATGCGTACAACGCCCTCGGTGTCCAGTGCTTATAACATATTGCAACGTTGGCTGACGATCAGCGATCGAAATAATTAATTATATTTAATAATTCTCATAATAAAACGTAAGTCAAATGTATTTTACTTTATGTGGAGATATTTTAAATTATGTACGAATGTTTAAGAATAAACAAATACTAGAGATGTTATTTTTGTATGTGTTTTATTTCATAGAAATATGTACGGTGGTTTTGTTTTACTATTTAGTGTAAATACATCTACCGTAAGTAACTATACCTTTGTGCAGTGAAATACAAACCTGCGATTTACATATATAAGTGTTAATACTATTTATTAGTTCTTTGTCTTCTTCTTTATTTAATTAAAAACATTATGTTCGTACAGTTATTCTAAAGATTTTTAACATAGGTACTGTATAATAATTTAAACATGTTTCTTCAACTTAAGTTACAATTGACAGCTCTCTTTTAACCCTGGACGGGTAGACGTTCGTAATAATTACGACTACATTTACACAACGCCCTCTACAGGGAAATCAAGACGGGGTGGCGAGCCGAGCGGGAAGATATGCCTCGTTTAATAGTTCGTCTTGAACCTCTGCCAAGGACAGGTGTCAGTGTTTGCTATTTTTCTAGAGAGAACCATAGATCGACAAGTCACATCGTATCTTTCACGAAGGTCTACTCTTTTACGTAAATTTTAGTCGAAATATGTACGTAAAAGCATATGCTGTGAATGTGAAAAAGATCTCATTCGTCTCAATGCTTGATCCAATGATACTTTCTTTCGTTTGTCGATTCGCTGTAAACTTATATTACTAAGCTTATATTTTAATCTTTCGTATTTCGGTATTTTTGTAAATACATAAATCAAAAGATTTTAAAACTTTTTTTTTGCCATAAATTTTTTAGAAAACCAAAAATTATATAGTAGTAGTCAATTTTACGAACGTCTACTCTTTTCGGCTTAAATTTGACGTCTACCCGTCCAGGGTTAAATGCAACAAATATGTATCTGTTATTAAATTTGAACTGTATCGATGTATATATAATAACAATTAACTTTATTATTTCAATAAATAATTTAAATTATTATAAAATCTTTAAACCATTTTTACAGATATCTGTATTATGCATTATTTAATACAGGAATTACAGATTCCTGTAATAAATGCGTATTACAGATATCTGTAAAAATGGTAATTCAGATTCCTGTAATAAAACAACAGAGATATATACAACATAGAGGAAGTTTTAATGATACTTTGTGTTAAACAGAAGCAGCATTGAAATAATTAAAGAAAGATGATTATCTCGTATTATTTAGCTTATTATAACATTTACCCAGGCATTTACCTATATATTATTAAGATTATTTATTTTCCTTTTCTATTCAATGTTTGTTTTTTTTACATTTTTAGATGCCACACCTCTTCTATCGCCACTATTTCTATGCCTAAAATGACGGCCATATTTGTCTCCAAACGTCAGTGTTTGTAAACATTATATGTATGTAATGGTTTATAACAAAGATATTAAAGAAAGTATACTTAACTCACAACAAGATGATACAAATATAGCTCGAGTGGTAAATATAGCTTATGTCAATGTAAATTACAGCATAAAATAATTTATTTGTAGGATAACGATGAACAGTTAACGAAGGTACACAAACAATCAGTACAACAACAAACGTAGAATGCGACGTGTCAATCTGTCCCCTGTTTAGCACAGACAGTTTTGATAAGATCTTACTTGACACTCCTCGCAGTGAACCGGGTCAACGGTGACAACTGATAAACAGAATAAAGAGAAATGTTCTCGAGTCTCACCCGCCATTACAAAAGAAACTCTATAAACTAGTAAGCGACAACAAAACCGGTAGTTCTTTTTACATCAAACGACTACAATATTTGTTTTCAGGCCGTTTAGTTTACGTTACTAACGTACGATAGAAAGAAATATACATAGCGACAATACGGCTTCCATAATATGATATTAAAGTCAGAATTTATTTCATTTTATAATTCAACGCTTTTGTTAACTTCCGTTAAATTTTACTTCCGTTAACTTTAGTCCGTTACATTGGTTGTTTGATCTTAAGAAAGTTTTCGAAATAGCAAAAAAAAGGTCTTCAAACATTTTGGATGGTTAACTTTTCAACAATTAACTTTAACTTTCGTTAAATTTTCGAATTTTCGGTTAACTGTAACTTCTGTTACATTTTCGGAATTTTAACGGTTAACGAAGTTAACTTTTTTATTAACGGATTAACAATTAACGAAGTTAACTATTCGATTAACTGTGCCCACCTGTGCATATTGTGTAGATAAACAGTTGGTTAATAAACACTTTTTAGTGTTCTTTGTACGAGTGAGAAGATAAAATAATGAAGTGAAAAACAATATTGTATATGTATTTATGGGTATAATTATAATTGTATTTAGGGTGTATTTATAGGTATATAACTGTATTCAAGGTTTATTTATGGGTATATTTGTAACTGTATTTAGGGTGTAATTATGGGTATATTTATTAATGTATTCAAGGTGTATTTATTATAGGCTTTTACCAAATGGTATATGTTATCATGCCGTCTTTTCTATTATTGAAATAGAAATTATAATTAGTCATAATACATATTGGGACAATTGGGATTAAATTAAAAAATTCGAGTCGAAAAAGTTTTGGAGCCACTGGCGGCTTGATTTAGTTCATTAAAAATGCAACAGATGTCGCTACTAATCTCGTTTGAAATCGAATGACAGGTGAAAATACGGCCTGATTCACACGGACACTCTGCTCCGGTCGATTATTGTCAACTGTAAAATGTAAACTGGTGGTTTAAAAATTGAAAACGCTTCATAAATATTTTCAACAAGCACTGTAACATCATTTCAAGTACGTTGGTACGAAGGATAAAAAACAATTTGATTGAAAATAAATAAAACGTGACCGTGTTAACGTAGCCCTATCATATCGTGTTATGGAAAATGGCCGCTAAACGTCAAATGTGAATTTTTTTATAATAAAAATGTGATCAAATCATTGTCCGGCTGTTTTAGCGAATTTTTCGAAGAAAAATATAGCTATTTTAAATTTCTTATCGCCACTAAGTAATTTTCGATAGATAAAATCAACGAAAAAGCGTCAAGTTAATGACAGCAAAGAATGCAACATTGCAGGTTAATAAGTTATTAATAATAAGTTGTTTATGCTCTGTTCTATACAGACAGGTATGTGGTGCAGTTTTATCTCGATATAACATCATATTTATGTTGCTGAATTGCGGTCTATCTCTCCTCGCCTTCAGTTGTGAAATCTGTCGATACCTACATCATTATCAGGTACGATGACACTTACCCGTTTATGTAATTTTGTTATTTATATCGGCGTGTACACGTTACATACGTGTGTTTATTTAGACTAGTGTAGTTGATATTATCGGAAAGCTTGAAAACATTTTCAAACGGGCTATCACATTAATATAACGACAGGCTCACTCGGGAGTTTTTGACAGACAGTTTGAAGCGCAGTGAGTTATTTTTTACCATTTTCAATCATGTTTATTAAATATATTTTACTTACTATTGTTTTTACTTACTGTGCATACGACTGTCTGTCAAAAACTCAAAAGGCGACTGTCGTATAATTTTTACACCCCGTTTAAAAGTGTTTCTGGCAAGCTAGCAAATTTTATTAGCTAGGCTGTAAATATCGTCCCATAATACTACATATTAAAACATTTGTGTTAATATAGATGTTATTCTGTTTAATTTCAGACGTAAGACATGCGTACAACGCCCTCAGTGTCCAGTGCTTATAACTTATTGCAACGTTGGCTGACAATCGAAATAATTATTTATATTTAATAATTCTCATAATAAAACGTAAGTCAAATGTATTTTACTTTATGTGGAGCTATTTTAAATTATGTACGAATGTTTAAGAATAAAAAAATACTAGAGATGTTATTTTTGTATGTGTTTTATTTCATAGAAATATGTACATTTTATTCTAGTGCAAATAACTGTATTAATTTGTATTGTGAAAATGAATTTTTAGTTTGTTTTTTATTGATAAAAAAACTACCGGAATGTTTAAAGTTATAGAATTCGTTTATGTTAATGAATTATTTAATTTATTTGACATCATTTAATTTTGTATTGTTGTTTTTATTTAATCAGTTTATACCTGCTTTTAAGAATATAAATAATATGTGTGGAAAAGGTATCAGATTATATTATAATTTATTCTACAATATGTTACAATTTATTAAATCTATTTTAATTTAAATGTATATGTGTACATATTATTGTAAGTGTTGTAGTTTCTGTTGTTTTCTTTTGGTTCCGCTATATTTTCCATGATTTCATGTTTCTTTTGTCATTTAATGTGACCAATTCATTCTGTAACAAATTAAGTTGTTACAGAACATAATAGAATAGAGTCATTATTGTAGTCAATTAGGTTACATAATTTTATTACCTAAACACTTAAGAATACAATAATATTTACTGAATAATATTATGTAAGTCCTAGTATATAAGCTAGCTTAAAAACAAAACTCAGGCAGTGAGTGTATTGCAGTTCATCAGACAGTGAGTGTATTGCAGTTCATCAGACAGTGTCTTGATAGTAAGTCATCATATATTTACAAGAGGAACCCTTGTCAGGCCCGCTTCATATACGTCCCTTGATAACACTTAAACCCGTTTTAATTGCAAACAGTGGCATTATTTAAATATATTATTCTCCTGGTAAATATTTTATAAATTTATTTATATGAAATTCTAGCTGGAATTGATTTTATTCGGTGTATTATAGAAGGTCTTCTCTGGGGTCGTCGAAAAACATGAATAATTTTCCTTAAATTTTTGTAATATCTAGAATTTTGAGTGCTTATAACTTAACTTAACGAGATTCCGATGTTGGGTCCCGAGTATTATTTAGGGCACTCTTTTATCTATTATAATTTAAAATTTCATTTTGAAATTCAATTAAAGACATCTTAAACGCAGCGGTCGAACGTAACTCCACATTTCAGGCGTAATCTCCAAACTCAATGTCGCTAAGTGATTTTTTCGTGGGCTCTATTTCAATAACTATTTATATTACATAATTTTTAAAAACACTGTTTTGTTCGTAATTTTATCAGCTTTAAGATTTATAAAACATGTTTTTTTAAAACTTCCTCAATGTTGCATATATCTCTGTTGTGTTTTATTACAGGAATCTGAATTACCATTTTTACAGATATCTGTATTATGCATTATTTATTACAGGAATTACAGATTCCTGTAATAAATGCGTATTACAGATATCTGTAAAAATGGTAATTCAGATTCCTGTAATAAAACACAACAGAGATATATGTCAGGGGAAAATACGGCCTGATTCACACGGACACTCTGCTCCGGTCGATTATTGTCAACTGTAAAATGTAAAGTGGGAATATTTTAAGCGGTTTAAAAATTGAAAACGCTTCATAAATATTTTCAACAAGCACTGTGACATCATTTCAAGTACGTTGGTACGAAGGATAAAAAACAATTTGATTGAAAATAAATAAAACGTGACCGTGTTAACGTAGCCCTATCATATCGTGTTATGGAAAATGGCCGCTAAACGTCAAATGTGAATTTTTTGATACATTTGTAATAAAAATGTGATCAAATCAATGTCCGGCTGTTTTAGCGAATTTTTCGAAGAAAAATATAGCTATTTGTAATTTCTTATCGCCATTAAGTAATTTTCGATAGATAAAATCAACGAAAAAGCGTCAAGTTAATGACAGCAAAGAATGCAACATTGCAGGTTAATAAGTTATTAATAATAAGTTGTTTATGCTCTGTTCTATACAGACAGGTATGTGGTGCAGTTTTATCTCGATATAACATCATATTTATGTTGCTGTGTTTATTTAGACTAGTGTAGTTGATATTTACTTCAACATTATCCGAAAGCTTGAAAACATTTTCAAACGGTCTATCGCATTAATATAACGACAGGCTCACTCGGGAGATTTTGACAGACAGTTTGAAGCGCAGTGAGTTATTTTTTACCATTTTCAATCATGTTTATTAAATATATTTTACTTACTATGCATACGACTGTCTGTCAAAAACTCAAAAGGCGACTGTCGTATAATTTTTACACCCCGTTTAAAAGTGTTTCTGGCAAGCTAGCAAATTTTATTAGCTAGGGTGTAAATATCGTCCCATAATACTAGATATTAAAACTATGACATTTGTGTTAATATAGATGTTATTCTGTTTAAGTTCAGCCGTGATAAATGCACCTGGAAACAAAACGGTCATCAACCCGTCTCTGAAGACGTGAGACATGCGTACAACGCCCTCGGTGTCCAGTGCTTATAACATATTGCAACGTTGGCTGACGATCAGCGATCGAAATAATTAATTATATTTAATAATTCTCATAATAAAACGTAAGTCAAATGTATTTTACTTTATGTGGAGATATTTTAAATTATGTACGAATGTTTAAGAATAAACAAATACTAGAGATGTTATTTTTGTATGTGTTTTATTTCATAGAAATATGTACGGTGGTTTTGTTTTACTATTTAGTGTAAATACATCTACCGTAAGTAACTATACCTTTGTGCAGTGAAATACAAACCTGCGATTTACATATATAAGTGTTAATACTATTTATTAGTTCTTTGTCTTCTTCTTTATTTAATTAAAAACATTATGTTCGTACAGTTATTCTAAAGATTTTTAACATAGGTACTGTATAATAATTTAAACATGTTTCTTCAACTTAAGTTACAATTGACAGCTCTCTTTTAACCCTGGACGGGTAGACGTTCGTAATAATTACGACTACATTTACACAACGCCCTCTACAGGGAAATCAAGACGGGGTGGCGAGCCGAGCGGGAAGATATGCCTCGTTTAATAGTTCGTCTTGAACCTCTGCCAAGGACAGGTGTCAGTGTTTGCTATTTTTCTAGAGAGAACCATAGATCGACAAGTCACATCGTATCTTTCACGAAGGTCTACTCTTTTACGTAAATTTTAGTCGAAATATGTACGTAAAAGCATATGCTGTGAATGTGAAAAAGATCTCATTCGTCTCAATGCTTGATCCAATGATACTTTCTTTCGTTTGTCGATTCGCTGTAAACTTATATTACTAAGCTTATATTTTAATCTTTCGTATTTCGGTATTTTTGTAAATACATAAATCAAAAGATTTTAAAACTTTTTTTTTGCCATAAATTTTTTAGAAAACCAAAAATTATATAGTAGTAGTCAATTTTACGAACGTCTACTCTTTTCGGCTTAAATTTGACGTCTACCCGTCCAGGGTTAAATGCAACAAATATGTATCTGTTATTAAATTTGAACTGTATCGATGTATATATTCGCTGGGTGCAAAGTAGGTAGTGGGGGAAACGAAAATCGATCACAGCGCACGACGTGGCGAAAAATAACACTTTGGGTGGACTAACTGTCATTTTTAATAGGCTCGTTTTTAACTGAAAATAGAAAGATCAACATAGTTAATCCCACTATAGACTATGTGCAAGGGGGTGGAGTTAGAAATAATGTCGATGTGAGTGTTCGTGGTGAGCAACATTGTAAAATTATCGGCGCCAAAATTTGAGGTTATGCTGTCAATGTAAACGAATTAATTATTTATCTATTATACGTCATAATTAAAGAGAAAAAGATACTCAAAATAAATAATTTTCACGTACCTTTTATGCTATACTATTTATATTATATGCAAACAGCTAAATTAAATGATATTTGTTTAATAAAAAATTTCACGGTATTTAACATATTAAACAATGATAAAAAGAGAGTTGAATCCATTCAATCCTTCTCTATTACCTGCTAGCGGCGCTAATACACTTCGTGCACATAGCCAATAGTCATAAATAATCGTCTAAAATGTATATATTACGATATTTTATTGAAATTATTTGTTTGTTAGTACGTCAAAGTCCACTCAAGTTGCTACTAAAGTCCACGCGTTATTTGGCGCTGTCATCGCGCACGCTGCGAATAATAACAATTAACTTTATTATTTCAATAAATAATTTAAATTATTATAAAATCTTTAAACCATTTTTACAGATATCTGTATTATGCATTATTTAATACAGGAATTACAGATTCCTGTAATAAATGCGTATTACAGATATCTGTAAAAATGGTAATTCAGATTCCTGTAATAAAACAACAGAGATATATACAACATAGAGGAAGTTTTAATGATACTTTGTGTTAAACAGAAGCAGCATTGAAATAATTAAAGAAAGATGATTATCTCGTATTATTTAGCTTATTATAACATTTACCTATATATTATTAAGATTATTTATTTTCCTTTTCTATTCAATGTTCGTTTTTTTTACATTTTTAGATGCCACACCTCTTCTATCGCCACTATTTCTATGCCTAAAATGACGGCCATATTTGTCTCCAAATGTCAGTGTTTATAAATATTATATGTAATGGTATATAAAAAATCTCCTTTCTTTATAACAAAGATATTAAAGAAAGTATACTTAACTTCACAACAAGATGATACAAATATAGCTCGAGTGGTAAATATAACTTATGTCAATGTAAATTACAGCATAAAATAATTTATTTGTAGGATACTGTTCGTACAGTCAACGAAGGTACACAAATAATCAGTACAACAACAAACGTAGAGTGCGACGTGTCAATCTGTCCCCTGTTTAGCACAGACAGTTTTGATAAGATCTTACTTGACACTCCTCGCAGTGAACCGGGTCAACGGTGACAACTGATAAACAGAATAAAGAGAAATGTTCTCGAGTCTCACCCGCCATTACAAAAGAAACTCTATAAACTAGTAAGCGACAACAAAACCGGTTGTTCTTTTTACATCAAACGAATACAATATTTGTTTTCAGGCCGTTTAGTTTACGTTACGTGTACGATAGAAAGAAATATACATAGCGACAATACGGCTTCCATAATATGATATTAAAGGTCAGAATTTATTTCATTTTATAATTCAATCGAATAGTAATATGCAATGATTTTATGTTTTTTACTTAGTACAGACATTGTATAAAAGGGATAAATACTAGTGCATGTGTTTTTTATTATAACGAAAAAAGTATATGCTGTCAATGTCTTTAATTGCATTAACCCGTTAATCCGTTAATTGGTTAACGGAATAACCTTAAAGTTAACTCAAAAAAACGTTTACGCTTTTGTTAACTTCCGTTAACTTTAGTCCGTTACATTGGTTGTTTGATGAAAAGTACATAAAAAGTTTTCGAAATAGCAAAAAAAAGGTCTTCAAACATTTTGGATGGTTAACTTTTTAACGATTAACTTTAACTTTCGTAAAATTTTTGAATTTTTGGTTAACTTCCGTTACATTTTCGGAATTTTAACGGTTAACGAAGTTAACTTTTTTATTAACGGATTAACAATTAACGAAGTTAACTATACGATTAACTGTGCCCACCTGTGCATATTGTGTAGATAAACAGTTGGTTAATAAACACTTTTTAGTGTTCTTTGTACGAGTGAGAAGATAAAATAATGAAGTGAAAAACAATATTGTATATGTATTTATGGGTATAATTATAATTGTATTTAGGGTGTATTTATAGGTATATAACTGTGTTCAAGGTTTATTTATGGGTATATTTGTAACGGTATTTAGGGTGTAATTATGGGTATATTTATTAATGTATTCAAGGTGTATTTATAGGCTTTTACCAAATGGTATTGTAGTGATTGTCAAATAGATAATAAACATGTATTTAGAATAAGAATGATAAGATATATAAAAGGTAGTTAGTCTATGGAAAGGAGTATGAAAGTAGACAGCGAGGAAGTAAGACGTATATAAGATATAGCCTGTGTGGCAAGTATTAAGATATAGCCTGTGTGGCATATAACAATAGTTATTAATAAAGTATTATATTTACTGAGTGTTCTTATTTAATATAAAATATAACAGGTATATGTTATCATGCCGTCTTTTCTATTATTGAAATATAAATTATAATTAGTCATAATACATATTGGGACAATTGGGATTAAATTAAAAAAATCGACTCGAAAAAGTTTTGGAGCCACTGGCGGCTTGATTTAGTTCATTAAAAATGCAACAGATGTCGCTACTAATCTCGTTTGAAATCGAATGACAGGTGAAAATACGGCCTGATTCACACGGACACTCTGCTCCGGTCGATTATTGTCAACTGTAAAATGTAAACTGGGAATATTTTAAGCGGTTTAAAAATTGAAAACGCTTCACAAATATTTTCAATAAGCACTGTAACATCATATCAAGTACGTTGGTACGAAGAATAAAAAGAAATTTGGTTGAAAATAAATAAAACGTGACCGTGTTAACGTAGCCCTATCATATCGTGTTATGGAAAATGGCCGCTAAACGTCAAATGGGAATTTTTTTAAAATAAAAATGTGATCAAATCATTGTCCGGCTGTTTTAACGAATTTTTCGAAGAAAAACATAGCTATTTGTAATTTCTTATCGCCATTAAGTAATTTTCGATAGATAAAATCAACGAAAAAGCGTCAAGTTAATGACAGCAAAGAATGCAACATTGCAGGTTAATAAGTTATTAATAATAAGTTGTTTATGCTCTGTTCTATACAGACAGGTATGTGGTGCAGTTTTATCTCGATATAACATCATATTTATGTTGCTGAATTGCGGTCTATCTCTCCTCGCCTTCAGTTGTGAAATCTGTCGATACCTACAGCTAGTCTGGACATTATCAGGTACGATGACACTTACCCGTTTATGTAATTTTGTTATTTATATCAGCGTGTACACGTTACATACGTGTGTTTATTTAGACTAGTGTAGTTGATATTTACTTTAACGTTATCGGAAAGCTTGAAAACATTTTCAAACGGGCTATCACATTAATATAACGACAGGCTCACTCGGGAGTTTTTGACAGACAGTTTGAAGCGCAGTGAGTTATTTTTTACCATTTTCAATCATGTTTATTAAATATATTTTACTTACTATTGTTTTTACTTACTGTGCATACGACTGTCTGTCAAAAACTCAAAAGGCGACTGTCGTATAATTTTTACACCCCGTTTAAAAGTGTTTCTGGCAAGCTAACAAATTTTATTAGCTAGGCTGTAAATATCGTCCCATAATACTACATATTAAAACTATGACATTTGTGTTAATACAGATGTTATTCTGTTTAATTTCAGACGTGAGACATGCGTACAACGCCCTACGTAAAAGGATATGCTGTGAATGTGAAACAACGTAGAGTGCGACGTGTCAATCTGTCCCCTGTTTAGCACAGACAGTTTTGATAAGATCTTACTCATTTAGTTTACAATACGTGTACGATAGAAAGAAATATACATATAGCGACAATACGGCTTCCATAATATGATATTAAATGTCAGAATTTATTTCATTTTATAATTCAATTGAATAGTAATATGCAATGATTTTATGTTTTTTACTTAGTACAGACATTGTATAAAAGGGATAAATACTAGTGCATGTGTGAAATTCATTTTGTTTTTTATTATAACGAAAAAAGTATATGCTGTCAATGCCTTTTGTCACACTGTATCTTATTTTGCAATATCAACAGTTATTATAGTGTTATAGGATATAATTATTGATTATGTATGTTATATTTAATATTGTGAGTTTAATAAATCAACGTTTTCTGAGAATATCTTAATATATTATTAATTATATTATTTTAATTTAAATGTATATGTGTACATATTATTGTACGTGTTGTAGTTTCTGTTGTTTTCTTTTGCTTCCGCTATATTTTCCATGATTTCATTTTCATTTGTCATTTAATGTGACCAATTCATTCTGTAACAAATTAAGTTGTTACAGAACATAATAGAATAGAGTCATTATTGTAGTCAATTAGGTTACATAATTTTATTACCTAAACACTTAAGAATTCAATAATATTTACTGAATAATATTATGTAAGTCCTAGTATATAAGCTAGCTTAAAAACAAAACTCAGGCAGTGAGTGTATTGCAGTTCATCAGACAGTGAGTGTATTGCAGTTCATCAGACAGTGTCTTGATAGTAAGTCATCATATATTTACAAGAGGAACCCTTGTCAGGCCCGCTTCATATACGTCCCTTGATAACACTTAAACCCGTTTTAATTGCAAACAGTGGCATTATTTAAATATATTATTCTCCTGGTAAATATTTTATAAATTTATTTATATGAAATTCTAGCTGGAATTGATTTTATTCGGTGTATTATAGAAGGTCTTCTCTGGGGTCGTCGAAAAAAATGAATAATTTTCCTTAAATTTTTGTAATATCTAGAATTTTGAGTGCTTATAACTTAACTTAACGAGATTCCGACGTTGGGTCCCGAGTATTATTTAGGGCACTCTTTTATCTATTATAATTTAAAATTTCATTTTGAAATTCAATTAAAGACATTTTAAACACAGCGGTCGAACGTAACTCCACATTTCAGATTACATTCGAATTACATATAAACATAGGTGGGCATTAACTCGTTAATCCGTTAATCGTTAATTAACGAAGTTAACAAAATGGTTAACGGATTAACTTTTAAGTGTTCTTTGTACGAGTGAGAAGATAAAATAATGTAGTAAAAAACAATATTGTAATTGTATTTATGGGTATAATTATAATTGAATTTAGGGTGTATTTATAGGTATATAACTGTATTCAAGGTGTATTTATAGGCTTTTACCAAATGGTATATGTTATCATGCCGTCTTTTCTATAATTGAAATAGAAATCATAATTAGTCAGAATACATATTGGGATTAAATTAAAAAATTCGAGTCGAAAAAGTTTTGGAGCCACTGGCGGCTTGATTTAGTTCATTAAAAATGCAACAGATGTCGCTACTAATCTCGTTTGAAATCGAATGACAGGTGAAAATACGGCCTGATTCACACGGACACTTTGCTCCGGTCGATTATTGTCAACTGTAAAATGTAAACTGGTGGTTTAAAAATTGAAAACGCTTCACAAATATTTTCAATAAGCACTGTAACATCATTTCAAGTACGTTGGTACGAAGGATAAAAAACAATTTGATTGAAAATAAATAAAACGTGACCGTGTTAACTTAGCCCTATCATATCGTGTTATGGAAAATGGCCGCTAGCTAAACGTCAAATGTGAATTTTTTTATAATAAAAATGTGATCAAATCATTGTCCGGCTGTTTTAGCGAATTTTTCGAAGAAAAATATAGCTATTTATAATTTCTTATCGCCATTAAGTAATTTTCGATAGATAAAATCAACGAAAAAGCGTCAAGTTAATGACAGCAAAGAATGCAACATTGCAGGTTAATAAGTTATTAATAATAAGTTGTTTATGCTCTGTTCTATACAGACAGGTATGTGGTGCAGTTTTATCTCGATATAACATCATATTTATGTTGCTGAATTGCGGTCTATCTCTCCTCGCCTTCAGTTGTGAAATCTGTCGATACCTACAGCTAGTCTGGACATTATCAGGTACGATGACACTTACCCGTTTATGTAATTTTGTTATTTATATCGGCGTGTACACGTTACATACGTGTGTTTATTTAGACTAGTGTAGTTGATATTATCGGAAAGCTTGAAAACATTTTCAAACGGGCTATCACATTAATATAACGACAGGTTCACTCGGGAGTTTTTGACAGACAGTTTGAAGCGCAGTGAGTTATTTTTTACCATTTTCAATCATGTTTATTAAATATATTTTACTTACTATTGTTTTTACTTACTGTGCATACGACTGTCTGTCAAAAACTCAAAAGGCGACTGTCGTATAATTTTTACACCCCGTTTAAAAGTGTTTCTGGCAAGCTAGCAAATTTTATTAGCTAGGCTGTAAATATCGTCCCATAATACTACATATTAAAACATTTGTGTTAATATAGATGTTATTCTGTTTAATTTCAGACGTAAGACATGCGTACAACGCCCTCAGTGTCCAGTGCTTATAACTTATTGCAACGCTGGCTGACGATCGAAATAATTATTTATATTTAATAATTCTCATAATAAAACGTAAGTCAAATGTATTTTACTTTATGTGGAGCTATTTTAAATTATGTACGAATGTTTAAGAATAAAAAAATACTAGAGATGTTATTTTTGTATGTGTTTTATTTCATAGAAATATGTACGGTGGTTTTGTTTTACTATTTAGTGCAAATACATATACCGTAAGTAACTATACCCTTGTGCAGTGAAATACTGCGTATCGGTCCGAGCACAAGAGACCACCCAGCTCGGGTTGGGGGGGGGTCATATTTTAACTCAAAAAATGGTACTTCACATTAATAATTCTGAAATTGAATTGACTTTTATCAGAAATTGTTCATCGTTTAAATATTACAAATTATATACTACATATTACAAACCTGCGATTTACATATATAAGTGTTGATATTATTTATTAGTTCTTTGTCTTCTTCTTTATTTAATTAAAAACATTATATTCGTACAGTTATTCTAAAGATTTTAAACATAGGTACTGTATAATAATTTAAACATGTTTCTTCAACTTTAGTTACAATTGACAGCTCTCTCTTAAATGCAACAATTATGTGTACATTATTGAATTTGAACTGTACCGATTAATTAATAACAATTAACTTTATTATTTCAATAAATAATTTAAATTATTATAAAATCTTTAAACCATTTTTACAGATATCTGTATTATGCATTATTTAATACAGGAATTACAGATTCCTGTAATAAATGCGTATTACAGATATCTTTAAAATTGGTAATTCAGATTCCTGTAATAAAACAACAGAGATATATACAACATAGAGGAAGTTTTAATGATACTTTGTGTTAAACAGAAGCAGCATTGAAATAATTAAAGAAAGATGATTATCTCGTATTATTTAGCTTATTATAACATTTACCTATATATTATTAAGATTATTTATTTTCCTTTTCTATTCAATGTTCGTTTTTTTTACATTTTTAGATGCCACACCTCTTCTATCGCCACTATTTCTATGCCTAAAATGACGGCCATATTTGTCTCCAAATGTCAGTGTTTATAAATATTATATGTAATGGTATATAAAAAATCTCCTTTCTTTATAACAAAGATATTAAAGAAAGTATACTTAACTTCACAACAAGATGATACAAATATAGCTCGAGTGGTAAATATAACTTATGTCAATGTAAATTACAGCATAAAATAATTTATTTGTAGGATACTGTTCGTACAGTCAACGAAGGTACACAAATAATCAGTACAACAACAAACGTAGAGTGCGACGTGTCAATCTGTCCCCTGTTTAGCACAGACAGTTTTGATAAGATCTTACTTGACACTCCTCGCAGTGAACCGGGTCAACGGTGACAACTGATAAACAGAATAAAGAGAAATGTTCTCGAGTCTCACCCGCCATTACAAAAGAAACTCTATAAACTAGTAAGCGACAACAAAACCGGTTGTTCTTTTTACATCAAACGACTACAATATTTGTTTTCAGGCCGTTTAGTTTACGTTACTAACGTACGATAGAAAGAAATATACATAGCGACAATACGGCTTCCATAATATGATATTAAAGTCAGAATTTATTTCATTTTATAATTCAACGCTTTTGTTAACTTCCGTTAAATTTTACTTCCGTTAACTTTAGTCCGTTACATTGGTTGTTTGATCTTAAGAAAGTTTTCGAAATAGCAAAAAAAAGGTCTTCAAACATTTTGGATGGTTAACTTTTCAACAATTAACTTTAACTTTCGTTAAATTTTCGAATTTTCGGTTAACTGTAACTTCTGTTACATTTTCGGAATTTTAACGGTTAACGAAGTTAACTTTTTTATTAACGGATTAACAATTAACGAAGTTAACTATTCGATTAACTGTGCCCACCTGTGCATATTGTGTAGATAAACAGTTGGTTAATAAACACTTTTTAGTGTTCTTTGTACGAGTGAGAAGATAAAATAATGAAGTGAAAAACAATATTGTATATGTATTTATGGGTATAATTATAATTGTATTTAGGGTGTATTTATAGGTATATAACTGTATTCAAGGTTTATTTATGGGTATATTTATAACTGTATTTAGGGTGTAATTATGGGTATATTTATTAATGTATTCAAGGTGTATTTATTATAGGCTTTTACCAAATGGTATATGTTATCATGCCGTCTTTTCTATTATTGAAATAGAAATTATAATTAGTCATAATACATATTGGGACAATTGGGATTAAATTAAAAAAATTGAATCGAAAAAGTTTTGGAGCCACTGGCGGCTTGATTTAGTTCATTAAAAATTCAACAGATGTCGCTACTAATCTCGTTTGAAATCGAATGACAGGTAAAAATACGGCCTGATTCACACGGACACTTTGCTCCGGTCGATTATTGTCAACTGTAAAATGTAAACTGGTGGTTTAAAAATTGAAAACGCTTCACAAATATTTTCAATAAGCACTGTAACATCATATCAAGTACGTTGGTACGAAGGATAAAAAACAATTTGATTGAAAATAAATAAAACGTGACCGTGTTAACGTAGCCCTATCATATCGTGTTATGGAAAATGGCCGCTAAACGTCAAATGGGAATTTTTTTAAAATAAAAATGTGATCAAATCATTCTCCGGCTGTTTTAACGAATTTTTCGAAGAAAAACATAGCTATTTGTAATTTCTTATCGCCATTAAGTAATTTTCGATAGATAAAATCAACGAAAAAGCGTCAAGTTAATGACAGCAAAGAATGCAACATTGCAGGTTAATAAGTTATTAATAATAAGTTGTTTATGCTCTGTTCTATACAGACAGGTATGTGGTGCAGTTTTATCTCGATATAACATCATATTTATGTTGCTGAATTGCGGTCTATCTCTCCTCGCCTTCAGTTGTGAAATCTGTCGATACCTACAGCTAGTCTGGACATTATCAGGTACGATGACACTTACCCGTTTATGTAATTTTGTTATTTATATCGGCGTGTACACGTTACATACGTGTGTTTATTTAGACTAGTGTAGTTGATATTATCGGAAAGCTTGAAAACATTTTCAAACGGGCTATCACATTAATATAACGACAGGTTCACTCGGGAGTTTTTGACAGACAGTTTGAAGCGCAGTGAGTTATTTTTTACCATTTTCAATCATGTTTATTAAATATATTTTACTTACTATTGTTTTTACTTACTGTGCATACGACTGTCTGTCAAAAACTCAAAAGGCGACTGTCGTATAATTTTTACACCCCGTTTAAAAGTGTTTCTGGCAAGCTAGCAAATTTTATTAGCTAGGCTGTAAATATCGTCCCATAATACTACATATTAAAACTATGACATTTGTGTTAATACAGATGTTATTCTGTTTAATTTCAGACGTGAGACATGCGTACAACGCCCTCAGTGTCCAGTGCTTATAACTTATTGCAACGTTGGCTGACAATCGAAATAATTATTTATATTTCATAATTCTCATAATAAAACGTAAGTCAAATGTATTTTACTTTATGTGGAGCTATTTTAAATTATGTACGAATGTTTAAGAATAAAAAAATACTAGAGATGTTATTTTTGTATGTGTTTTATTTCATAGAAATATGTACGGTGGTTTTGTTTTACTATTTAGTGCAAATACATATACCGTAAGTAACTATACCCTTGTGCAGTGAAATACTGCGTATCGGTCCGAGCACAAGAGACCACCCAGCTCGGGTTGGGGGGGGTCATATTTTAACTCAAAAAATGGTACTTCACATTAATAATTTGTCATTTAATGTGACCAATTCATTCTGTAACAAATTAAGTTGTTACAGAACATAATAGAATAGAGTCATTATTGTAGTCAATTAGGTTACATAATTTTATTACCTAAACACTTAAGAATTCAATAATATTTACTGAATAATATTATGTAAGTCCTAGTATATAAGCTAGCTTAAAAACAAAACTCAGGCAGTGAGTGTATTGCAGTTCATCAGACAGTGAGTGTATTGCAGTTCATCAGACAGTGTCTTGATAGTAAGTCATCATATATTTACAAGAGGAACCCTTGTCAGGCCCGCTTCATATACGTCCCTTGATAACACTTAAACCCGTTTTAATTGCAAACAGTGGCATTATTTAAATATATTATTCTCCTGGTAAATATTTTATAAATTTATTTGTTTTCAATGTTTATTTTTCAAAATGTGCAATTTAATTTAATTTTTTAAATTTTGTTGATAAACAATTCTATAATGGGATTGTATATAAAAAATATATAATTTATGCTCAAGTAACTTATTTATTTATGAACGGTTGACAACATTTTTGATGGTATCTATCGTAAAAATACACTAGAACATTTTATAAATGATTGAATATTTAAACAATTTGTACATTTATTTATTAATAATTCTTATGGCATATTTGTCCATATAACCACTAGCTAGAATAATGGTTACCGGTCTATTATCATAACCGCGAGACCAACAGACGCTTGTGTAAATAGACTTAACATATAGGTATATATGCAACATTAAAATATATTTTGGGTTTTAATTTTTAAAACCGGGTATAGGTGTTATCACGATGAAGAAAATCAAAAGCGGCCCTGTGAAGGGTTCCCCTTGTTAGTAGTCTGCAGTAGTCATCGAGTCGAAAGGTAGATTTTTTTTGTTTGTTTGTTTGTTTAATGCATTGTAATCAAAATTCAAATTCATGTAATTATCGTCATTAATGTCGCATCAATTCATTCTGTAAAATTAATTAAGTAATCAAAATCTATGTTATTATTATATAGTCCAGTCGCTAGACAATTTCGTATAGGGGTGGCGCTAGAAAAACATGACGGCGAGTACGTTTTTTTCAAGAAATTGGTAGATTTTAATGTATAGAACACATTTTTAGAAACTAAAATTTTTATAACAAAATCTTTTAATATAGTTATTTTTATTTATTTATTTATGTTTTTGAATACAATTGTGATTATTACAATTTAAATTATGTGCTTTATATATTTTCCCATTATTTGAACAATTTTAAAGTAATCGTGGTCGGACAGAAACCATTAATTAGGGCATTAAATTTTCTATGGATGGAATTCTAGCTAGAATTCTATTTTTATCTATTATAATTTAAAATTTCATTTTGAAATTCAATTAAAGACATCTTAAACACAGCGGTCGAACGTAACTCCACATTTCAGGCGTAATCTCCAAACTCGATGTCGCTAAGTGATTTTTTTGTGGGCTCTATTTCAATAACTATTTATATTACATAATTTTTAAAAACACTGTTTTGTTCGTAATTTTATCAGCTTTAAGATTGATAAAACATGATTTTTTTTCTAAAACAACGAGTTTTGATTTCTGTAGCCAGTCGAAGTATGACTATTTCAGAGTATTTCAGACAAATAGCGCAGTAATATCTTATACTATTTTAATAATAGAATTATTCAGAAAAAAAATTATAAAAAAAAACTTTTTTAAAAATAATTTGCCTTTGAAAAGCCGACTAAAAAGCTGAAAATAAAATTAGGTTCGTTCTAATTATTGCATTTTAAAAAAAGTTGATTTTGTTCATACTAGAAGA
Source organism: Sialis lutaria (assembly GCA_949319165.1). Taxonomy (NCBI): domain Eukaryota; kingdom Metazoa; phylum Arthropoda; class Insecta; order Megaloptera; family Sialidae; genus Sialis; species Sialis lutaria. The sequence goes on from OX439241.1 coordinate 26,309,387, forward strand.
GTTAAAAAAAGTATCTTCTAGTATGAACAAAATCAACTTTTTTTAAAATGCAATAATTAGAACGAACCTAATTTTATTTTCAGCTTTTTAGTCGGCTTTTCAAAGGCAAATTATTTTTAAAAAAGTTTTTTTTTATAATTTTTTATTTTTGAGTTTTTAGTTAAACATATACAAAGAACAAAATTCAAAAAAGTTAACATACCTCCTGAATCTTTACCAACAAATAACCATTTTTAATTTCGTTTTTATATCAAGTTAGTAATGATCATTATTTCATTTACAGTTATATTTTTTCTATATATTAATTATCACTAAAACACATCACGTATATTATGGTACATATATTAATATTTATTGATTTGAATAGATTTCCTTCTATTTCTATCGTTGTCTAATGTCAATAATAAAAAATATTTTCAACTGACAGTAGTGACAGATGGTATTTTTAAAACATGTAGCTATGGAAATGGGATATTTCGATTGTAACTTAACTCTCGTTATCACTGTGTTTTCTAATTGTATTGGTATATATAGATGATTCGTTGCCACAAACATATAAAGAAATAAATAAATTTATTATAAATAAATAAATAAATAAATAAATAAATAAATAAATAAATAAATAAATAAATAAATAAATATCGCGGTGAGTTAAATAAGGCAAATTTAATAAGATTTGCTTTTGTTTATTACAAATGCAATTCTGACAGATTTAAAATTAATGAATTTGCTAGTCAGAAACAACGTTTATTTGTTTCTGCTCGATACAATCGCATTGGTCTGAAATTGTCGTTTCGACTGTCAAAACAGGGTTCAAAACTATGCATGTGATATGAAAATACAATTAATGCTTTCTGAACTACAATTGTAAAAGGTGTAGAAGGAATGAAAAGTGATACAGATTTATGTAAAAAATGATAATAGAGATTCTTGTCTTATTTTTTCAAAAATCTTTATTACAGGAATCTGTTTTACCATTTTTACAGAAATCTGTATTACCATTTTTATAGAAATCTGTATTACCATTTTTATAGAAATCTGTATTACCATTTTTATAGAAATCTGTATTACCATTATTATAGAAATCTGTATTACCATTTTTACAGAAATCTGTACAAGTGTTTATTAAAGCAGCGATTCTCAACCTGTGGGGCGCGCCCCCTAGGGGGGCGTGATAAAATTGAATGGGGGGCGCGAGCATATTGAGAAAAAATATTATTAAAAAATTTATTTACTATAAAAAATAAAATACATGTTTACATTTACACTTTAAAAATAGGATTGTATCAGTACTGCACAATGTATTTATTAATTAACTTAATAAGAGATTTTCTTAAGTTTTTTTGGGTGAATGCAAGGGGGGGGGGGGTCAACAAATTTCTTTAAAAATGTGCAATAACTAACTTTCGTAATAACGACCAAATGACCTTAAAAAATGTGAAGGGGGGAAAAGTTATCATCATGTTCTATACATTGAAATCTACCAATTTCTTGAAAAAAAAACGTACTCCGTCATTTTTGTCTAGCTCAAATATTATAATGAATGGACTAATAATGTTTACGTACAGAAATAAATCACGAAACAATATTTTTCACAGATTTGAATTTTTTTTATTTTTTGTGTTTTTGAACAAACAGTCTTATCTGTAGAAATGGAGTAGAAAGAACACTACACCTTTTCCAATTGTATTTGAAAGCATCAATTGAATTTCAGAATAGTCAATTGTATTTCAGAAAGCGCCAATTGTTTTTTTAGAAAGCATCAATTGTATTTCAAAATTTGGAAATTTAAAGGGTTAAAATTTTCCGTTAAACGTTAGGTCATTAGGTTTCATATTTTTTTGTCAATATTAAATTTATAATTATTTGTAAAACGACAAATATTAATTTTGTTACATGAAAATTATCAAATCATGATATTCCTGCATTTTCTTTTAAAAAGTTAATTTTGAAATATCTTTGAAATTCACATTAATTTTTATATGTAAGATTTTATTTGAATACATTTTAATAAATAATTTTTTATCGAATTATCACTGAAATTTTTTGCACATCAGAATTTTTCTCGCTTGACAATTTTTTTAAGAGAAGGGGAGGGGCAAAAGAAACTCGCCCAGGGCACCAAAATTGCAAAAGCCGGCTCTGAGTATACGTACTTCAACAATGTGCGATATGCCAGTAGGGTGCTAATTACATAGTAGTTAAATATTTTTTTAATAATATAATAGTATTATAATAACATACTACTTTAATAACGTGGATATTATGCATATTATGCAAAATAGAAAAAAAATTGAAAACATTTCTGAAATATAATTGACTATTTAGAAATAGTGATACAGATTTCTGTAATAAATGATAACACATAATACAGGAGTCTGTTTTACCATTTTTACAGAAATCTGTATTACCTTTTTTACAGAAATCTGTATTACCATTTTTAAAGAAATCTGTATTACCATTTTTACAGAAATCTGTATTACCATTTTTACAGAAATCTGTACAAGTGTTTATTAAAGGTATTTGTATGCCATGTGGATAATACAGATTTTTGAAAAAATGGCATACAGATGCGTTACAACATTCAAATATGTTTTATTAATGTATTCTTTACGGATACAATTGATAGGTTTTTATATTAATAGTTTTTTTTATGAAAGCTAATATTGAATAATTAGGTCAGGCACGTATTAAAAAATAACGGTATGGAGAACCATACACGACTTCTATGTTCTGTAATATCTTTTACAATATTTTTTAATATAAAACTCATCTTTGTATTATAAATATTAGTTTTCTGATATTCTAATGTCAGTGTTGTATAATACAGAATTTTGTAGAATAATAATTATATGACATTTGAATTTAACTGCGTTTGTTTCCATGGCAATATGAATTTAATTATATTTAAAATTAAAATTTTGAGGGTGGTTTTTACTTATTAAATAAGTGCCCCTTAGATTGGATTAAACAACAAGTGTACCAAATCTTATCAAAATTGGTGAGTAGTCACTTTTTAGACGAAAACAGGTACAAAATTTTGAATATTTCCAAAACCTATAATCCGATTAACACCAAAATCAATAGGTCTGGAGTACTCAATGAGGCAAACATTTTCCACGAAAATAATTCAAATCGGTACATATTTACAGTAGTTATTGTGAACGGAAGAAAATTCTACATCCAGACACCCACATATTAGTACAATCAGAATCTGCTCTTATTTCGGATACGATTTTTCGATGGTATTTCAATACTTCCATTACTTTGAACATGGAAGTAAAATCAATCGGTACTTTTCAATAATTTTTTTACAAATGAAACGGATTACTTTTTGCTTTAATTATATAATAATTATAAATTTTACAAACGAGTACATACCTATAAATTTTAAACAGTACAGTTTTTAGAATCGAGGCAAATTAATTAATTTACTTTTTTATGTTTGGGTCTAACAATGTAAGTTCGTTTATTTGTTTGTAAATTAAATATGACTATAATATTGTTTAAATATTTTATTTTCATCAATTATAATAATCAAGCATTATCGTAACATAATTTATCCGTACATTTTAAATTCAAACAAATAAAATATAAAGTATAATCGACTGATTTTATATACGTTGATATTTTGAATCAATAATTAATTTTAAAATTTTCATCGAAGAACGTTTGTTGCAATTTTTAAGTAACATATTTTTTATATAGAACAGCATTAGTTGTGTCAGTGATCTCTATGTGACAACAGTACGTACAGTACAAAATAATTATTGTATATTTACAATTTATTATATTAGTAACTTACAACGAATATTTATTTTAAATAATAGCTCAATAATTTTAAATTTAAAAAGATCTTTTTCTGTTTTCGCCGGAGGCGCAGTGACCTCTAGCTACATCACTGATTATACCTCATTGTAAAAAACTATTTTTGAATTATTAATATAGTGATTACATATGTAATATACTTGCAATACTTAAATTTAAAATTAAGGGATCACTAATAATATTTTTAGGTATTTTTGAATGGCTGCATGTCCGCAAAAAACGGTCGTAGAAGAGTTTAAAAATAATACAGTTTTAAAGCTTGAATATTCTAGTTTCTGAATGATATGTTGAAAAATTGACTATCCTTCAGGATAATCTTTTTTTTTAAGATGAAACGCTAAAAGAAATTTCAAAAATTGAAAAGAACCAATTGATTTTTTTAACACGTGCCTGACTTAATTCAATATTAGCGTTCTTAAAAAAACCATTAATATAAAAACGTATCAATTGTATCTGTAAATAAAACGGGCAAGTGCGTGTTGGGCACGCACATGATAGGGTTCCGTAGTCATTCTCACTACGATTTATAAATTTTTTTTTTTTTTAATTTTCGTGACCGAAGGGTTAAAATCAAAATGTCATATTGCTTTAATTATTGCATTTTAGGAGACCTATCAAAGGACACCCCACTCAATGGGGTAAATGGAAAAAA